>MEJB01000003.1:3152144-3279993 GCA_001752375.1 Rhazya stricta | reverse complement strand
GTAATGCTCGAAGGAATACGTACAATGGATGTCTTGTTGATATCAATTATTTTGTTATGACTCTACATCATTCGAAAATATATTATCCCTTATTTTTTGTTGTAGAATTCGACAAATGACAAATATAAACCAACTTGAATATGTTGCACTTGACATATCCGACAAGAAATATTTGTCATGCYTCACTAATGRCGAAATCCACCATAAAAGGGTCTGGGGCAGACAACAAAAGAAAGAAAAATGAATCCTAGCAAGATCGTGCAGAAGCATTAATTTTGCTTCATCATCATCTCTGCGATAACTTGAAAGTAGATTATATACCTGTCATATGACCATTGTATAATGAATCTCCATCAAAAATTAATGAAGAAAAAAAAGAGAAATGGAGATAAGAGTTTTCTTGATTTTGATAGTTCAATTGATGTGATTCACTTAGATATCTCCAATTCTTTTGCCAATCCAAGAAGAAATATTGATCATTTAATTGGTGCGATGGAAAATGAGATTAATTTCTCATGTAATGTAATTTTCATTTAAATTCTTCATGAATTTTCTTTAAGTATTTGTGGGATTTTTTAATTTTTTATATAAATTTTTTAAATTACTTTTTGTTACAATATGTTTATAGATTTATAATAGATTCTTGAGATATTTGTCTAATCGATAGTGTAATAATACACACCATAATCAAATATTAGGAGTATTTCTCTCAACTAAAGATGAGATAGACAAATATAAATATTATAAATGGTAATGTAAAACTAGTTTATTATTTCGAAAGAACTACCATATATTTATGTAGAAAGGAACAAACTTTATATGCATTTATTGTTTCAGAAGCACTACCATATATTTATCTAAAAAGGGACAAYATTTATGTGCATTTATTGTTTCAGAAGAACTATCATAATTTTGTTTAGAAAGAGACAAAATTTATATGCAATATTATCTGTAAGGTTTTAAGAAATTTATTTTTTAAAAATATCCTCATAAATAGTATTGACAAGGAAAAAAGTTGTTCAAATATTTATATATCACCATTATAGTAGTCTCTCTAAGTAGTGTCTCTATCCTTAAAGATTGTARTATGTCAAAATCAATGCGATTGAAGTGCATCATCAGGTAAAGTAGAAGTTTACTTGCTATCCAGATTATATTTTTATTTGGCATAATAGACTGAGTGATAGTGGATCTATAATGATACATAAAATAATTGAGAATTTACACGATCAATCATTGAGAAATAAAAAAGTGTTGAACTCAAATGAATTCCTACGTATCGCTTGTTCTCAAAGGAAATTGATTATTAGACAATCAGCAACAAGAGAGGAAGTTAAAAGTCCAACATCTCTAGAATAGACTTTTGGTGATAAATCTAAACTCATTTATCCATCATATGATCGCTTTAAATATTTTATCGTCCTAATTGATGCATCAATTTGAAGGTTAAGTGTGATTTTATTATCAAATTGTGACATTACTTGCTGATTATGAGCACAATTTCAAACCATTCAATTAAAGTATTTATTTGAATAATGCTGGCCTATGTTATCCCATAGTTTTTAGTTTATTCATGTCATTTGGGATTATTATTGAGCATCCTCTAGCTTATGCTCATAGAGAAAATGGTTTAGTRGAATATTTTATTAAACAATTGCAACTATTTGCTGGACCATTGCTAATGAAAATAAAACTCCCTACAAATATATAGAGTTCACATGAAATAACACTAGTTCGTATAGGTCCAATTGGTTATCACAAATTCTCTCCTCTTAAATTGGAGTTACAAGCCGCTGAACTAAAAGTTCAAAAGATTATCTATTTTGTAGAAAAATAGCAAATTCACGTGCATAATGATTGTATTTTCCAACAAAAATTACTAAAATCACATTTTATCATCATTAACTACTCCCATCCGGATGGAAGTCCCAACAAGACAAAATGTTGATATATTAGCTAGTATTTATAAAACACACGAGAAGTGTGATAGTGATTTTAAGACATTAAAACATGCTAGAAGCATGGTAGTGATTCTAAAGCACGCTAGGAATTAGGCATACACATCAGAAGTATGGCTAATTTCTTGGTTTTAAAGAAAATATTCTCGAAAGAAAAGATGATTATATGATTAAAATGGCCATGTTTAGAAATTAAAGATAGCCAAGAGATATTAATAAACAAATCCAAGTCCCTCAAAATAATATAGAAAGCTTTCGATATRATAGATGATAATTAGGACCTTGAACCACAATCACTTGAAAATGTCAACATAGACATGATTGGTCAAGGTGGAGGGATGTAGTTGAATTTTAATTAAGCTCACTATTAAAACGTTTGGCACTTGGAACTGTTGACGGAACACAACAAGATGTTCACATATAAATGGGTATTTATAAGTAAAAAAGATATAAAAATAGTGAGGTCCTGAGATATAAAATATGACTAAGGTCCATGGTTTTTCACAAAGATAAGGTATTGATTGCAGAAAAATATATTCACTTGTAGTTAATATATTTATGTTCAAATATCTTGTAAGCTTCACAATACATGAAAACCTTGACATGCGTTTGCTGGATATAGTCATTTTTTTTATGTGGATCAGTGATAGTGACAAGTATATATAAATCCTTGAAAGATTTAATTTATCTGAAACATTTACTCGAGAAAATTATTTCATTACTTGAAACATTGCATGGATTAAAACAATCTAGATGTATTTGATATAATTGTCTTAGTGAATAATTGTTAAATGAAGGATATATAAATAACGATGTCTACCCTTGTGTTTTAATAAAGAAAATATATATTAGATTCTCAATTGTTGTAGTTTATATTGATTTAAATCTAATTGAGACTCCTGAAGAGTTCAACAAAACTACAAATTACATAAAAAATGAATTTGAGATGAAAGAACTAGGAAAGGAAAAAATTTGTCTTCGTTTGCAAATTGAACATTTRCCTGAAGGATTATTTGTTTATCAATTTAAGTATATAGAAAAAGTAATAAAATAAATTATATGAATAGTGCACCTCCTTCAGTATCACTTGAAGTTGATAAAGATCATTTTCACTCACTTGAAAATGGAAAAAATATTCTTAGTCCTGAAGTACTATACCRTAGTATACTTTGGTACTTTTTCTGTAAATTTATTTACAAGTTATAGATTTCAAGGGAACACTATATCCTGAAAATTTGTTAAGCAAATTATAAGAGTTGCATGCTTAAGTCGTTCAAAAATAATAGCAATTCATGAGCTTGTATTGCACAACCCAAAGGAGGCTACATCAAAGGAGATAGAACAAAACATATCTCTCCAAAGTTCTTSTATACYCACGAGTTTCAAAAAAGTGGCAACATCGATTGTTCAATAGATTTGCTCAAGTGATAATGTATAGAAAATTGACTCATCAAATTTGAAAGCGACGAACGAAAGGCATTTAGTGATCATCTGTATTAGGGGGAGTAACTTTACTCTTTTTTCTTTGTTCAGATTTTATCCTGTTGGGCTTTCTTGACAAGGTTYTTTTGAGGCAACAARTAATACTCCAACATTAATTGTACTTTTTTWWWAAAAAAAWTMYWTTWYMTTTTTRCRWKRTRRTTTTTTTTTCAAAAAAGTTTTTTATGAAACAGTTTTTATATAGATTAGTTATTCAAAAGAGAATGTTGTAAATGATTAATCATTGGCAAATGACTTTTTTATTTTGAAACCTAAAAGCCCTATAATTTTGAGGAGGCAACCACATGTTTGTTTACTTTTGATATTGATCAACTTCTTCCTAAATAGCACCTACACTATTTTGAGATTGAAAATCAATAATTTTATTTGAGTTAGAAATCTTTTAGAACACTCGTTATACAAGAATCGCATCAATCCTAGAATTTTCATGACCATTATTATTTATTAAAAATTTTAATTTGTTATTATTCATATTCTTACACAAATCGAATCCATTTYTACTTTTGTGCAAATGAATGCTGAATAAAAATATTTTTTTTGTCCATATATTAAAACATAGTGTTGTAAAACAAATGACCCACGATATTAAGGAATAATTAACAAAAAAGAGTAAAGTAGTGAATTTATAAGTTCAACGATCGATATCAAATTTTGAATATATTACTTTTTTTTTCCCGAAAGGAAACAGCACGACGAGCGTGACGAATCCCTATGCCATGACATAAGATGATTTTCGTGCATCTGGAGTCGTTTAAGACCAAATTAGATTTTGAAATTTTTTCCGTCCTTCAAATTTTTTTGTAATTTTTTTATTTGATTAATTAGGCTTCAAAATTAATCATTATAGAATTTTAATTAACGTTTTCCTAGTAAAGGGATCTTTATATTTGTAATTTTCAMACTTTGACATTATTATTAATTCAATTCTTTTTTTTCGAATTTTCTCATGTATTACAATTTTCTATGATGAATTTCAATTTTTTTAAAATTTAACATTTATAAATCCTATCATTTTCTGACTGTATCAAATAATATACGAATTGAACTCGAAAAATAATACTTGTCATATTGCTAGRAGTAGTTTGAAGTGGCATTTTCTTTGTTTGGATCTCCCATCCGAGAAGGATTCATCCTTGCCCAGTGCAAGTCAATTCTCATGTATCTTATGTGTTCATTCTACAAGCAACGGTCGCGTCTGATTGTTGTATTGCATAGAAAAATCACCATCACATACCTAACCAAATTTACGCAAATACATTGAAGAATTATCAACAAATAAATTTTTATTAATTTGCTTTTAAATATTAATCTCAAATCTCAACCATGAATCATATGAAATTCCCTTTTGGATCTCCATACAAAAGAATAAATTCTAATTAAGTATTCCCATTTACAAGCAAAGAAATTTTCAGGCTTTCCTCGTTCTCTTTGTTTTTCCTTGCAGCAAAAACACATGTCCATTCTTGTTCACCAACTATTGTTGATCTAGGTTTTAATAAAATAAATAATATTAAGAAAGTTTTTTTTTTTTTTTACGAATTTCTTTTCAATTAGTCAGAGTCAAAGTTTCGATAATACACAATGATAAACGAAATTGACTATATATCATTACATCCTTTAATCAAACTTGATTGATGCAAGTGATTCAATACTATCCAACTTTAAAAAAGGTCAGGGTGAATATGAGTTACAAACTCGTATTGCTTGTTTGATAAAATTTGTATGCAATCTGACATCATGGTTGTATGCAAAAGCGTCATGATGACGAATCAATGAAAGAAAAGTTTAGCTGCGGTCATATTCTGGAGTCAAGTTTTTTCTGCTTACTTTAGATCAACTTCAATATTCTACTAGCTGATTAAACAATATCGATCCTTTCTTGAGTCCAACAGCTAATGTTTCTTTTTGTCATTAATTTCAAGTTTTATTCCTTTTCTTGGCCCCAAAACTCTAAAAAAAATGCCTATGGCGGCCACATTCTAGCCAGTCAAGCCAGCTTTTTCATCTGTAATTTTCAAATTCTTTTCTGGGACTTTATTCTTTTAATAAAAAATAGCTAGCCCTTCTTTCATGCTAATTGTGTACTATATAAGTGATTGTTTGCTTGATGAATGAAGGAAATACAAACTCCAGAGCTTCATATCTCTTTCTAAGTGTTTTGTTGTGTGGGTAAAAAATGGTCCGCAACACTAAGGAAGTATCCTCTGAACTTCTCCCGTTCCTCCAAGTCTACAAAGATGGCTCTGTGGAGCGATTCTTGGACTCACCATATGTACCACCATCGCAAGAAGATGCAGCCACCGGTGTCTCCTCGAAGGACATCAGTATCACCCCAGATGTCTCAGCCAGAATCTACCTCCCTGCTAAGCTCTTGACGACCGACCAAAGAATTCCCATGCTGGTGTATTTCCATGGTGGAGCTTTCTGCATTGAATCCGCCTTCTCATTCATCGGCCACCGCTACATCAATGCTCTCGTCTCTCACGCCAAAGTTCTTGTTGTATCTGTCGAATACCGCCGCGCACCCGAGCACCCTCTTCCTACAGCTTATCAAGACTCTTGGACTGCTCTACAATGGATTGCATCCCAATCTATTGATAAGACAGAGCCCTGGTTCGCAAACTATGCTAATTTTGATCGAGTTTTTGTTGGCGGTGATAGTGCAGGTGCAAACATAGCACATAATATAGCCATGAGAGAGAGCCTTGAGGGCCTGAACAATGGCATGAAAATTTATGGTGCTCTTCTATCCCAACCTTATTTCCTAGGCTCACAGCCAATTGGTTCAGAGCCTAAGGTTGATCATGATAAAAGCTTTCTTTATCGAACATGGAATTTTGTTTATCCTAATGCACCGGGAGGATTTGACAATCCATTGATCAATCCATTTATTAATGAGGCACCATGTTTGTCATGGCTTGGATGTTCAAGATTGCTTGTTTGTGTAGCGGGGAAAGATGAGCTGAGGGAGAGGGGCGTTCGGTACTTTGATGCAGTGAAGAAAAGTGGATGGAGAGGAAAAATGGAGCTGTTTGAAGTTGAAGGAGAAGATCATTGCTTTCATATCTTCAATCTTGACAGCCAGAATGCAACAATCATGATCAAACGCTTAGCTTCCTTCCTCACCACTTCATAGATTCATTTGTGAATATTCTTTCATTTGTTTAAGTGTTTTCAAATTCTTATATTAAGAAAAATATATTGTAATTTTGAGGTACTTATTGTTCATTCTTCTAGGGTTATGATGCCACTCTACTGTAGGTTGACTGGCTCCTCCAACAACGCGTAATGAGCTATTCAAAAAATTCAAGAATGTTCATGATCAGCATGTCTTTGTGTTTCGTCGCTATTATATTTGTCTATCTTTGTTTCGCCTGCAATTGTTTAATTTGCATTAGAATATATAAAAATAATATGTACACAAAGCTACGATTTTTTAGAAATCAAGTATATATGTATATATATATGTCATACTATAATTATCAGATAGAGTATATTAAGAAATGTATTATAAGATTTGAAATTATTAAAAAATATATATATATTATGATTGATACAACAGAAATCATAGACAAATTTTGAAAGCACGAACAGAACTTGACTTGGAATAGCAAGAGTGAAATCCCTCTCAAATCCCAGAGTTTGGGTGGGTGGCGTTGGTGGTTGTATTTGTTCAAATATGCTTTGGCTCTTCTCCTAATATTCAACTAATTTGACCCCTCAATTGCATCTAASCCTTATCAAAGTCTTCCCTAACAATGAACCATAACTAAAGTATCATATACCAGCAAATTTGACTCAGTTAATTAAATGATAAGAAAACGTCACCGACTTCTTTAAAGAAAATAATAATATTTAAATATCTACACCCGATTTCTCGGCGAGTTCTAGGGTTTTGGGAAGTGACAATTGAAAATAACAATTAATTTGGTTCTTTCTCTATGTAATTTTCTAATTTTTTTCCAACATTCTTTGCAGGCCGAATTGGGTTTTTTTAGAGGCAAAAAGGGCCAATTAAGAGCAGAAATACGGTTAATTCGCTTTTAASGGGCCGAATGACTCAAGGTTTATGTCACCTTTGGAGCTTTATAATGGCTGAAAAAACAATGGTTTTTGGCCATTTTCTCATACTATTAGTTTCATCTCTAGCTCATATGTGCATATTTCTTTTGTTGTTTACAGTAGAAACCATCGATTTCTTACGTTATTTTTTATGCATGGCCATGCAATTTTAACCTTTTAAATTTTCTTGAATATAACTCCATTCATTTTGACCATTTCTTCATTCAATTCGTGGATGGAAATGATTCGGCCAATTGCTACAAAGTTGATATGTAAAAAGAAAAGGAAAAAACACAAGAACAACTCACACGACCAACATATTCTTGTATTGTTCTTTTTTTCTTTTTTTGGTGTATGATAATCTTGAAATTAATTCTAATTCTAACAAATAAAATATCTACCTKGTAATTAAATGAAAWATAATAATAGAATAAACTAATAGTCCATCTACATTCCTCAAGAGGTAGCTGTGTGCTCTRTCCAAGTGTAACATTGCATCACACCAGAGTAAAGCTTGATGAAGACAGCTATGGAAACCAAAAAAGAAAAATGAAGAAAGCTTAATGATAAGAAAATTTACACAAAAATAATCTTGAATTTGACGATGAAACCAATTAGCATTTTAAATCCGAGAAAATCCTAATTATAAGTTAAGGTAATCAATAAATTTAATTAACATAGCAAGAAATCAACAACACACATTGGTATGTTGGAATGTAATGGATTTTCATCTAAAATTCGTTTTCACCCAAAACGGGGTTGAGATCCTCTTTCATTTGAATGTTTGAAAGGGGAAGGCAAAATATTGAATGATGATTCTTTTTTGCATTTGGTTGAAAATCTCCAATTTTAGAATTGCCTGCTTAGCATAGAAAGTTTAGGAGATTGCCTGCTTATTTGCCATCTAAATCCCACTTTGACTACCCTAACCCGAAAAGAGGTGTACTTGATATATATTCAGCTTGCGAGTTAAGGAGATTGTTTGTCCATATTATTATTAAGGAATGTGATCAAAGAAAGTAAAAATATTTAAGTGACAATCGATATTATCCTAAATAACTTATGCAAAAACAGCAAACATAAACAAGTGAAATCAAAGAGAACACAAACAATTTTAGCGTGCAAAACTCCTCAAACGAAGGAGTAAAAATCATGGGACTCGTAAGCCACTTGATTCACATCCACTATCATCAAATGGGTCTCTAGCAAAGTTTAGATGTATACAAGATTATTTATCYAGATCACAACAACAATCTTGGCACAAATACCAGTACAAGAGAGTAAATATCAACATAAATACTCAAGAACATATTCACTGCACCAGTTTTGATTTTATCACGAAATACCTCTCTAGAAAGSTCCAAATGCAAGATCTACCATTCAGAATGTTCATCTTAAACTCATAAACAACATATCAAAATTTGAAGGTGATCCAAAGGCATATTTGTGAGAAAATCCCAATAGACCGTAACTGGTCGAACTTGAAAAATAGAGAAAAAAAGTGTTCTGTTTTTCTCTCTTGTTTTTTTAATTTTTCTGACTCTCTTACCCTAAACTGATATGTTTTTATATTTATATACTACGACCAAATAGACCTAATACTGAACCACTCAAAATATATTTGGACTCCTCCAAATAGGAGGTCCAAATCCAAAAGAATGAACCTTAAAAAAGGGTTTAGTATCATTAACATTACCAATGCATGCATGTTGTTGCATGTAATAAGAAATTGGATAGTCAATGGAGCCCCTATTCTTCCTATCCCTTGGTGAAGAGTTTTGTCCACAATCAACACGACACGCTTTCTGAACCATATCAACCACTTCTGCACTATATCAAGGAAAGTTTGCTTCTTGAAGAACACTTTTTCCTTTGTATTAGAAAATAAGGATAAATTAATCATTCGTCTTCTATTTAGGTTTTTGTTTTCTCTTCAAATGGTTCTTCCTCAAAAGTTTTAGTGAAACGACTTTTCTCACTTTAATTGTGTCAATCAAATGCATGAACGAGAAAATAAAAATAAAAAAAATCATTCCATTTCAACGTATGAAATATATAAAACCAAGTGACAAGCTGCCACAGGTAACACATAAAAGTCAATAATAATAGATTTACCTTGGATGTGGATGGTGAGTGCTTGGCATAGGCCCATGCTTTCTATTTGTTATGGATGGGCTACCGTGACCTAGAAACTTTTATTTTGAAGAACATGTAAACCATATTTAGTGACCGTAGCTTGATCAATGAAATTATGAGTGCTACCCCCACCTATGTGCACCTATGTGCACCATCACAGATTTGTTTTTCAATTTACCTATCACTCAAATTGTTTGTGGATGACTGGCTCTTCATGCTCATATTCTGATGTGGTTGGTTCCTCTTTGTCACTTGAATGATTCAGATGTTCTATCATGAAGAATTGGAGACATTGACATCAATAACCTATAGTAAATTTCTCATCATAGTAGTAGCACAATCCCTTCTCATGTTGTTCTCTTGCCTCTTGGTTTGCGGGGGCATTTTCTATTGGTATATATGATTTTCTCACTTTTATGTTAACAAACTCATCTGTAAGTTGATTTGTAACTTTTTGCAAATGAATGATCTTCCAACTTCTTGTTCATATTGATTACTGTAGGGAATCGAAGTGAGAAAAAGTTTTTCATTCCATGGAAGATCATGTTGTTTTTCGGGATGTAGTTTGGTCCGTCCTAAAGTTGGGAATGTCATCTCATAAAAATAGAAGTCTCCAAATCTTGTAGTATATAAATCACCCGCTAAAGGTTCCAAGTACCGAATAATAGATGGTAAATCAAATCAAAAATTAATTTTAWGTCCTCATTGGGAACCATTTTGATATGTCGTGGCGGTGACTGGTACTTGCACAGCACAAACCAAAAACTCGCATGTGAGAAACATTTAATATTTTACCAAAAACAAGTTTCAATAGGGAATATTTATGATATGCAGTTGGTCTTATCCGGACCAATATTGCATAATGCAATATGACATGACTCTAAGTTGAAGATGGGAGATTTTTTATCTCATAAGTAATGGTCTAACAATTAATTGAAACCGTTTGATAAAAGACTATACTGAACCATTTTATGTATGGGAATGAGCAACTAAATGTTCAACTTATTGAGTAATCAGGAAATTGAGATGTTTATTTTATGATTTGAGCAATTAATTTTGCAAATGCTATGTTTCTAATTGGAAGGAAGCAAACATGGGACCATCTTGTAYACGCATCAATACAAATCATATAATATTGAAATGGTCCACATGGTGGATATATTGGCCCACATATATCTCAATGAATCCTTTCTAAAAACTTTAGAGATTCACTATTTACCTTCATGCTAGAATGTCTAATGACTAACTTACCTTGTAAACATGCAATACATGAAAGATTATTTGGCAAAATAATCTTATAGTACTTTAAAGTATGTCAATGTGTGTTGTTAATTATTATATTCATCAATATTTTTCTAGGATGCCTAAGTTGATTGTGCCAAAGTACAAAACTTTTTGTAGCCAATAAACTTCAGGTTCGTGACATTGTTTGCAGTGTTGGCGGTTTTTCTCTTATCTGCTTCTTTCCAAATAAAAAAGAGTTTATTTGGTAAAATAATACAAACTCTTCCGGAGCCTTCAATTAACTTTGATGCAGCTCATATTGTGTTAATATTATTTTCAACTAAAGCTTACTTGAAAAAAAAAAAAAAATTGTTGAAGAATGGCATGTGTAGTTGTCACTGTCAATGAGACAAATATTTCGACTATCCATCTACAAATATATAGTAAAGTAAAGTAATTCTTTTAAAAAAAATTATATAAAAACTATAAGGTAAAAATAATTCAACCAAATAATGAAATAGTCCAAATATAAAAATTTCAAATACTTCAAGAAAGTCTACAAAGGAATTTACATAAAAAGGAGAAATCAATCTCATTTTCTATTACACCACTTGTAATTAAATTGTCAATATTTCATGTTGGATCAGCAAAAGAATCGAAAAATCTAATTGAATCYCATAAAATGGACCGTCAAAATCAAGAGAATTTTTTATTTCAACTTCCCCGTTTTTTCTTGATTGATCTTTTCATAGAAATCCACTAGGTACATATTTTATTTTCAAGTTATTTTGCAGATGATGACGAAGAAATAATAGTATTTTTTTTCAAATTATTGTGGAGATGATCTTTTGGTAGAAATGCTGCTGGAATAAGAGTTTATGATAATTAACTCTTCTTGGATATATAATACGCGAATTTAGAATTGGTGACATTTATCATTTGCATAATTTTACAATAAATCCCAAAGATAATGTCACTAGGTACGTACTTTACTTTCAAGTCATCATGGAAATGAGATAAAGGAAAATTAGTGTTTTTACACGATCCTGCTGGGATTCATTTTTTCCTTCTTTTTTGTCTCATAGTAACCCTTTAAAGGTGAATTTTGACATTAAGAATTTATGAAAATTAATTCTTGTCAGATATGTAGTCATAGAATTTAGAATTGGTGATATTTCTCATTTGTGTAATTTTATAAATAAATTCAGAGTAATATCAACAGGGTATATGTTGTACATGTTCCTTCAAGAATTATACATAATGTTACCCAATTCTTTTCAAGACAAGTGCTACTTCGTGAGCATAATAAAAATATTTTTTTAAATATAATAATTTATTTCGATTGTTACTTGTAGAACAATATTTCGATACTCTTCAAAATTGTATTATATTATGATATACTCTTCAGTAGTAAATAACATTAATTTAGAGTAATAATAATATTCTCCAACAAATAATTAGATTGTAATATTTCATTTAGGAGTATATAATATTAATTCTAAACAATAGTATAATATGCTTCAGGAATATTGCGATCATTATATCATGTTATTTCAGAATAAATAATATTAATTTAAACCATTGTTACTTCAGGAACGATAGTTCAATATTATTTAAAACTATTTAGAACGATAATATACTCTTCAAGAGTAAAAAATATTAATTTAAAATAATAGTTTAATATTCTTTGTGAGCAAAACATAAATTTCTTCACGAACATATAATGTTAATAATTTATACTACTACTACTTCAAAAACAATAGTTCAATTTTCTTAAAAAATATTAATGTGTTATATATAGGACAATAATAAACTTGAATTCATAATATAAAAAGAAAATTAAAAAAATATTAAGGAATTCACATGCTGCTGTCTCGCGGTTTGCACAATATATAAAATGGACATGATTTCAACATTTCAGCTAAAAAAATTCTTTTCCTTSATGCATTATTTTGGTTAAAAATTCAAAAACTTCARAAAAAGACAAGACCTTTTGGTATATAGTAAATTGGTATATACTAAAGACAKCCATGGAGATAGCATGAAGGAAGATGGCATAAAATATGAAAATTGATAAGTATGTGGCTTGGCCTAGTGCTTGTCATCAAATATGTGTTCTCTATAATGCTTAAAGAAAAGAACCAGATGGGAAAGAAAAATGTACTATATTTGATATGCCGTTTATAAAAAAATAAAAAAATTTTATTCGATTGTTAATTAAAATAACATTCAACATGCAAAATATGCAAAAATAAGCACTAATCCTTAGCAATTAGTTCTAAAGGAATATAGGCTTAATTTATTTAAATATTTAAATTAATTTAAAGCGAGAGTAAATTTTATAATGAGCACACAACCTTACGTGCAATCCAGGTAAAAGGTCATTCATATTTTATAAAGAGGTTAATTCGCTAGAGGAAGGGCTTGAACCTCCGACCTTGTGGTTAACAGCCACACGCTCTAACCAACTGAGCTACTCCAGCAGCTTCGCCAGATTGTTGACGTCAGTCATTACAATAATTGTAGATCTGTAAACGGGCCTAAATTGTCTATGAGCTAAAGATTTTGAAAGCAAATACCAAATTCCAATGTCCATCAGCTAAAGATTTTTCACTTCCACCACTCTCAAATCTCAGTTGGAGGAGCCTTTCTTTAACCTTTTCTTTTTCTTCTTTTTTTGACATAGAAACTTTTTTTAACCTTAGGGACCTAGGTTCACATTTAAACCTCCAGATGAACTTATTTTATAGGAGTTAWAATACATTTAAGGGTAAAAATGTACATAAATATAGAGGAAATAGAATAATATATATAGGGATATTAACTTTTGACGTAACTCAACCATTTACGATTTCCCGTAATTATTCCTTGAATTTTATTTAAATTTATTTATATTTCTCTTCTAGTTAAAGATATTTATAAATATTTCTAATTAAGTATCTTTATTTCTATTCCGTCACCATTTTTCACAGTGAAATTCAAAGGATTTATTTACATACCTTATACTTAAAAAGACATTTTTTAAGTTAATATTGTCAATTCAAAGCGATTTCCCCTCATAATTTTGTCAAATTRAACCAACGAGTCTTTTAAATTATTTTGAGATAATAAAATTAACTTTAAAAGATGTTACATGTTTTTGTTAAAATTGACAAAATTGGATGGAGAATGGTGGAATGACAAAATTGACCTTAGAAARATTTGTGCCCYTTAAGTATAAAGCGCGTAAACTGATACTTCAGATTCTAATATGAAAAATTACGAAGAAATAGAATAAAAATTTATAATTAGATGAGATATATAAATAAATAAAAAATAAGTTAACAATGAAGACTTATAATTAGATGATATATAAATAAATTAAAAAATTTAAAAATACTTATAAAAAATCATAAATTATTGAGGCGTATAAGAAGTTAATATAGAAATATATGCACATTAGGCAAGGAAAAATTTGCCCTTAAGAAAATTATACCGGAGTTAATATGAARGTCTACGGTCAAATTGATAAGCAAAAACAAAAAATCATCTTGTTTATAACACCTTCGTAATTCTACCAAATTACTTTAATTAAATCTAATTACCCTTGGCAAAACTCAATTCAACTCTTTGAATCGCCTAATCTCACCAATTTTATGGCTCCAAGTGTTCAGTATTTGAAGAGTAGGGTTATATATATAGGCCAAACCCTGGATACGGTGGAGTTTCACACTTAGTTCAGATTTACAAACCCTTCTTTTTCCCTCCACACCCACACTCTGCGTGTCTCTCACTCCCCTTCTGTCACTTCGTACTATACGTATAGAGTCGCAGCTACCCAAATACTGAAAAGGGCTGCTAATCAAAACAAAGAATCAAGAAAAGGGACAGCAAAGGTTTGTTCTGTCTCTTTGAATGCCTTGCTCATTTCTAGGGTTTTAAGGTTATATCTCTGCTTCTTAACTTTGTACATCTGTATAATGCTTGCGAAGTGGCGAATGGTTTTCTATGGGCCTGTCTTTTTTTGAACTTTTCTGTTGCTTGAATACCTGTGTTTGTTATTTAAGGATTTTGTTTCCCCGTTGTAAAAAGATCCGATTTTTACCCTTCGATCTYTTGCTTACTTGGGAACTTTATGGGGTTTATCGCTTGCTTAGCTTTATAGCTTTATGGACTGGAAATGGGGAGGAAACAATGAGAGAGAAGGGAGAGACGTACTGTTTGTATGTGATAATGCGGGATGTCTTTGCTTTGCAGCCATCCGTTTGAATGAAGGCGGTCCTTATAAGGTCCAATCATAAGTAGGAATGGATTATAAGTAAGTATTCATTCTAAATATGTATGTGGAGGTATCCGTTGGAGTTTATTGAGTCTGTATAAGTAATTTAATGCTTTATATCTACTGCGTAATAATGCTTAGAATATCAGTGATCTAATAATGAGATTATTTGTCCGCTCTGTTTTTTGGTGTCATTCCTGGATGAGTTGAACTTTATTTAAAACTGATTCGTCATGTTTTTCTTTTTTGAGATATTCTTCTCGGTTTCCTTACCTTCTCATGCTGGTAATACACACTACAAAATAGACTAACTTAGGACAACCCTTTATTGCTACAGCACAATAAGTCTTTGAATTTATGTTCTCTGGTGAGCATCTTCTTGAGATTATTCGTGCTTCTGGAGAGATGTTTTTGTATYCATGAATTATATTGAGATTGAGGACTTAGATCTGGTAACCATCTTGGAAGTTTGGAGATCCTTAGGATGGTTTCTCTCTCGAGTAATGAGTGAGAAATTTCTATCTTCTTTTAAGAATTTAATTACATGGTTGCCCTCTGAGCACCATAGTACCGCTCCTTATTTTTGCTAGATATTTATGATACTTCACTTTGAGCTTTTTCTAGCGGGATTTAGATTTTTGTTCTTTATTCTTAGTTCTTTCTTACTCTTTTTCCTTGGGAAAAGGGATGGAGAGAGAGAATGAACTTCTGACCTTGTAATGTCTCTTATTTATTGGGCAATGCAGCACTCTCCAATGCTATGAAACAAGATTACAAGTATTTATGTTATTCATTTTCTTTTGGAGAATCATTTAATGTATTACTTTATTGAGATTTTTATTAAGAGTTGAAGTATTTAATGTTGACCTCTGTTTTCTGGCTATACCTTGAGACCAATCATTATCACATATCTCGAAGCACTACCTCAAGTAAAAACAGTCTGTTTAAATCCTTTCTCTTTATTATATGCTAAGTAGGCTAATGTTGTGAACTATATCACTGGATAGATTAATATATGATTAATGTCTGCACAACATTACATTCAACTTGTCGTACTCTTCTCTTTGTTAATCATCTAATACCAAGTAATTTGCAGCCTCTGTTTTTTGGTTGTTTGCAATGGACACCACAACAACAATTTCACAGCGCCAGCCATTTTCAGTTAAGCTCTGGCCCCCTAGCCAGAGCACACGTGAAATGCTTGTGGAGCGGATGACAAACAACCTTTGCAATCCAACCATTTTCACCCGCAAATATGGCAGTTTGAGTAGGGAAGAGGCTGCCAAAAGTGCTAAACAAATTGAAGATGCAGCTTTTTCTTCTGCAAATCATCACTATGAAAAGGAGCCTGATGGTGATGGAAGTTCTGCAGTGCAGCTTTATGCAAAGGAATGCAGTAAGCTCATTCTGGAAGTTCTTAAAAAGGGACCCGTGGTGAAGGATAAAGAAGTTCTAGAGCCTCAATCTATTGAGAATTCTGCACCAGATGAGTACTTCTTTGACATTTCTAAAGGCCAGAGAGCATTTATTGAAGCAGAGGGAGCTGAGGAACTCCTAGAACCATTAAAAAAACCAGGAAATTCTTATGGTAAAATGTGTTTTAGCAATAGAAGCTTTGGRGTAGATGCCTCTCGGGTTGCAGCACCTATATTATCATCACTTAAGAATCAATTAAAGGAAGTAGACTTGTCAGATTTTGTTGCAGGAAGACCAGAGGCCGAGGCTCTTGATGTTATGAATGTTTTCTCAGAGGCTCTGGAAGGATCTGTTCTGAGGTCTTTGAATCTTTCAGATAATGCCTTGGGAGAGAAAGGAGTTAGGGCATTTGGGAAGCTTCTGCAGTCGCAGACTAGCTTAGAGGAATTGTATTTGATAAATGATGGAATCTCTGAGGAAGCTGCGAAAGCTGTATGTGAGTTGCTACCTTCCACTGAGAAGCTTAGAGTTCTTCATTTCCATAACAATATGACYGGAGATGAAGGGGCTATGGCTATTGCTGAAATTGTGAAGCGTTCTCCTTTACTGGAGGATTTTCGATGCTCTTCTACCAGAATAGGTTCTGAAGGAGGAATTGCCTTGTCTGAATCACTTGGAGAATGTCCACATATCAAAAAACTTGATCTGAGGGACAACATGTTTGGATTTGAAGCTGGTATTTCCTTGAGCAAGGCACTTTCTCTTTATGTAAATCTAAATGAGATTTATCTGAGCTATCTGAATCTGGAAGATGAGGGAGCAATTGCTGTGGCTGATGCTCTCAGGAGCACTGCCTCTTTYCTTGAAGTGTTGGAGATGGCTGGGAATGATATAACAGCTAAAGCTGCTCCTGCTTTAGCTGGCTGCATAGCTGCAAAGCCACTTCTAACAAAACTGAACTTGGCAGAGAATGAACTTAAAGATGATGGTGCAATTCATATTAGCATGGCGCTTGGGGATGCCCATGACAAARTGAAGGAAGTAGACATGAGCTCCAACTCATTGAGAAGGGCAGGGGCAAGGAGTTTGGCTCAATCTGTTGTGCAYAAGCCTGAATTCAATCTACTGAATGTTAATGGCAACTTCATTTCCGAAGAAGGCATTCATGAGTTGAAAGACCTCTTCAAGAAGTGCCCTGATATGCTTGCACCTGTTGACGAGAACGACCCGGATGGAGAAGATGATGACAATGGCTCTGGGGATGAAAGTGAAGCGGGTGGGGATGAATTGGAATCAAAAATGAAAAAACTTGACGTTGATGAAGAGGAATAGAATCTTTCTATAGCCAGTAGAAGTTGGGTCTTTATGGGACCTCCGGTCCCTTAAGAATCTTAGACTTGTTGAACTTTATTTTTCTGGGATTTCTTTATCTTGCCTTTAGAGCTTGTAGCTTGCCGATGAGGATGTATGCAGAGACTCCACTGAGACTAGCAGATTCGTCCAGCAATGGTTTAGGTTGGTGGTAATTTATGTGCGTAGCGCTTGGTTTATTTGTCAGCTAATTTAGGTAAACTTCCTGTGATTTTGCTTCATGTCATTTAAGATCTTTTTCTCCATACTCTAGCTATGTATTCTGTATTCCTGTGAACCATTTTAGTGAATACCCGAGGTAAATCAGTAATGCAAATGGATGTTTCTTCGTGTTGGTTTCTCTTTATGGATTTGTTTAGCGAAACATTTTCATTTAAACAAAAGGAACCATTTACCCGCGGCAAGTTTTACTCATCAAGTCAATAAAATCTTTTAATAAACCATATTTTCAAAAAAAACGTTCGATGCACATCTCGCACCTAAATGATTCTGGCAGCAACACTGAATGCGGACGATTTTGATCAGTGTAAAATTTCAGAGGCCTCCTTTTGCAGAAWAAAGCAATCCACTGCATATATATTATGACCACTAAAAAAATTCAGAATTCGAATATTGAATAAGCTCAATGTTACAGCTACTAATGTACATGTTGCCGCACCGAATACAKCCTAACGGAGGGAGGCAGTCGACCAGTTAAATGGTAAATTCAATCCTTGGGCTTTTCTAGTTTACAGAATAGTCGATTTCATATCAGCCGCGATATGAATGGAATTAGAAACCACTTTACCGTCTAGCAGCTGCTCATGTTACACAAACAAGGAGCGCCCATAAAAAAGCAATCTAGTGATGCAGATAAAAATTGTGTTATTCTTCAATTGTTTTGGGATTCTCCACTATTATAGTCTCGTCTATCCATTTGCTTAGATCTCAAACAACTAAAGAAGTCAGGAGACTAAACTTGACCTCTTTCTTTTGTGTGCTTTCCATGTCAAACCATCCAAGTTACCATCTTTTTTAGATGAATTATCTTCTTTATGAGACGTTGCATCCTCAGACTTCAGTTTTTTCAGGGTCAACCCAATGGTAGGTTCCCTTATTGCCTTACTCACCATAGACACGGTTTCTTTTTTCAAGCCTTGCCCCATTTTCTCCTCTCCAGCATTACTATTGTTAGGCACTTCGTTATCCACTATAGGTAGATGCTCCCTCCTTTTTTTCCCTTTTGCTGAATGTCTAGCCGATTCTCCATTCTCAACAGCCCTTGTCACTTCGGTATCATTATATGCATCTTTATAAGCCACTTCTTTTCTGCGCCGCTTCCCAGTGATATTGGCAGCATCAAAATCAAACCCTTTCCCCTTCTCATTAGTTTCAGGTTGTGTATATGCCCAATCTGGAACCTCATGTTCTTCCATCAGACGAGCCCTGTAACTCTCTTTCTGTCTTCTCTCCTCGTCCATCTTCTCAAAAAGCCAAAACTCCTCCTCTGATCGAGCTGCAAGGCGATTWATTTCTCTCTCACTSGGCACATCTGTCCCAAGTGAACTAGTACCTTTGCGCATTATCTCTTCCAACATTTCTCTCCTATCTTGTGCTGTATAGACAACAATAAATTGTGTCAATTTTGTCTCACATCAGTACTTAAAAACAGCAACCAGTGTAGGAATGTGTAAAAATGAGTTCTTCCACTGGGAACCCCATAAAACACTTTTTGAAATATAGTAGACGCTAGGATGGAATGCTCAAAACATTTGCTCCTTGAACTGAGTAGAAATGAATAAAGCAGAAGTGTACAGATGAATCCACTAAAAAAATGAAAAAAAAACATTGAAAAACTCACTTTGAATGAAAATCTGAATTCCAGAAAGTGAATAATGGTCAAAATGACAAACCTGTGGAAGTAGTATTGAACAACCCTGCCTGGATGACCTTGGCATCTATGCCCATCTTCTGTTTTGCTCGCTCCAGGATAACCTCTTCGATTGATCCAACACTCACCAACACAAAAACCCTTACCTCCTTCTTTTGCCCAATGCGATGAGCTCGATCCTCAGCCTGTTGGTCCATCTGTGGGTTCCAGTCACTGTCAAATATTATCACAGTATCTGCAGTCTGCAAATTTAAACCAAGTCCTCCAGCCCGAGTGCTGAGAAGAAACATGAAGTATGGGGAGTCAGGAGCATTAAATTGTTTCAGTAAAGTGCCTCTTTCCTCCGTTTTTGTTGAGCCATCAAGTCTAAGGTATTTAAAGTCATGAAGTTGCAGATAAATCTCAAGAATATCCATGAGACGTGTCATTTGAGAGAAAAGGAGAACTCTATGCCCAGCTCTACGTAGCTTCGGGAGTAGGCGATCAAGAAGCTCAAATTTTCCAGATGCTCTGACAATCTCATCCCTGCGCCACATATTATATTCACCAACAAATAGGTAGGGGTGGTTACAACACTTCCTGAGTTGCATCGACAGGTTTTGTAAACTCTTTGACTTCCCAGTACCTGCAAATGCAAATGCAAATATCAGCATGACTTAGGTTCRTCACCTYAAGCATCAAATTATATTTTCAAAACCTAATTAGAGGGAAGGGGGATTGATTGTAGGCCTCCATTGGCAACTAAATTGCTAGTCAAGTCATTTTCTCAGGAGGCATTGGCTGATAGTAATTAACTAAGAATTGAAGAAAAGGAAAGGCAAGTAAACAAAGAGAAAAACCGTGAGTCAAGTTCAGTAAACATTGACTCGAGTGAAGTGCCAAAACTAAGAATTTACAGACTTAAGATTAACTTCAGATATGAATGGACACAGATCATAATCACATAAAGACCTACAAGATAAAATTTTTACATGCAAATTAGTATAACAACTCAAAGTCAATCAAGTTGCAAAAACAACAGATATTGACAATACAAATGGATAGCCGAAATTCACTTACCATTATCCAGTCCCACCCTCCCAACATCTGTAACTTGCTGATAGTATACTTTTTGCCACGCTGACATGTCACATTTCAGTATGACCTGTGTCTTCCCAGGAAGGTACTTCTCCACCTCATCTTTCTTCCTCCTCAATATGAATGGCCTTATAACCTGGGATATATTCACAAGAAGAAAAATGTAAAACAGGAAAAGCATATTGAAAGTGGACCGGTAGAAGAATCTGGAAGCATATTGAAAGTGGACCAGTAGAAGACTCACATGGTGCAGGCGGCGAATGATCAGTAATTCCTCTTCATCTGTTAGAGTGACATCACATTTATCCGCGAAAGGCGCGTTGAACCACTCCTCAAAATTCTCAACAGAATTAAAAATATTTGGGAGGAGAAAATTAAGTAGGGACCATAACTCCTGCAAACTGTTCTGTATTGGGGTACCAGTCAACAGGAGTCTCCTCCTAATCCGATAGCTGCATAGAAAGTATATTTAATACACTCACAAGAGCACACAATTTCAAAGGGTGAAACAGATAAAGCAGGTCAAAATGACTTTCCCAGACAAGCAGTAAAAGAAAATAAACTAGACTTTAAAGATTTAAACAATAGCAATTAGACATAAACAAATATAAAAAGGCGCAGCAAGCAAAATCAAAAACTCATGGCTTAACCAGACATAAGTTTGACACAAAGTGAGGATCAGCTATATCAACTATACAGCATGATCAATGAAAAGGATTAAGGACAGAAAAGTAKTCATGAGCGTCAAAATTTGTTACCCAGAAGCATGAAGATAGCATCAAAGTTCCAGAAAGAAGAATGTACTGTCTATTACATGAAATTAAATAGCCAAGTACAGTTTTAAATCCATACCCTGATACAAGGGTTCGTGCAAGAACACAGTCATGGTTCTTTAACCGATGTCCTTCATCAACAATCATGTAGTGCCAGTGAATCTTCTTCAGAAATGCTTTGTCTCTAATAATAAGATCATAGTGAGTTATCAACACATTAAACTTCCCTTCTCCTGAATACTCTTCTCTCATTGCTTTTCTTTCATCTAGTCGTCCATCATAAAGAACAGCTACAATGCTACAGACATGAAAACTACCATTAGATTTCACACAACCTGATTGTATTTGTAGGTGTAGCAAATTGCATATAAACCACATAGTGTGTGCTCACATACCTTGGTGCCCAGGCCGCAAATTCATTAATCCAGTTCGGGAGTACAGCTTTTGGGGCCACAATCAAGTGGGGCCCGCCCACCCCCTTGTTCTCCAAGAGATAAGCAATCAAAGAAATAGTTTGAATTGTCTTCCCCAAACCCATTTCATCTGCTAGTATTCCATTTAGATTGTTATTAAACAAAGACAACATCCATTGAAGCCCTTCTAACTGGTATGGTCTTAATTCTCCACCCTGAAGCATAGCTGGTTGCTCAGTTACCTGCATTGTTTCAAATTAGAATCTGGATTTCAATTTACAGTTAGTTATTCACTGGTCACATCTGTAAATGGACTTTCTTAGAGATATTAGCAAAATATTAATTTACATCATAGACATGTATTAAATTAAAAGGACAACAGTCTAGGCTGCTGAATAACAGCCGCGTAATCCAATTTCAAAAAAGAAGAGTTGCATACTATAGCGGGTAAGCAATAATCTGCTTCAGTCATTTGAGCTAATGTCTAATTATGTGAAACCAAATTAACAGGAGGAAGATCTCAATTTACAAATAACAAGCTCAAAGCAAACTAAGTTTATGACGCTTCTTACTGAACTCAAAGGATTAAAGCAAAGGTTGGGACCAAATGACATGCACCTCACGGAGAAGCMTCAGAATTGAAATCTATTTGCAACACCCGAATTCCATCAAATGCCCATGTTTCACAAAAAAAAGAACATTTTCCAAAAATAAAGGCCGCATATTGCATGTTGAGYCGGGGAGGCAAGAAAAACGTTGTCTACAGTTTTTTATGGGAAAGAAACCTTGATACGATGAGAAAATTAGGGGAGGAGTTCAAAAAAAGCCAATGAATAGATATGGGTAAAAAGAAAACTAGGAACACTTCAGGACAGGTCTTCTCCTTCTGTGTAGAGTACCATAAATATTTCAACATGCTTTCAAGAAATTTCGTCTCGAAATATCACCCTAAGTTTCAAAGTTAAAAAAGACCCATCTGCTAAAAGACTGAAACAAAAACCCCAACAACATAAAAAATAATAATAAAAAGATTAAATAACAATAGTAATAAAGGAAAGAACCAAGATCGAACATGAATCAATCACGTCAAGAATACAAGACAAGCAAAATGCACAAACAAACAGGAAGGAAAGATAAGGAAAACATAAATACAACCACATAACTATTACCTTCTCCTGGATTGAATGCACAACTGAGTTATACTGCCTCTGACCTTCAAGCAAATCACCTGTCTTTACTTGGCGATTAGGTTCATTATCAACGTCTTCGTCCTCCTCAGGAAGAGATTGTCCTGGAGATTCGGCCTTTGAAACAGACGACTCAGGTAAACCAGCATCTGAGCTTTCTAAAGGTTCAATGCCATCATGTTCAGCATCTTTCTGACGTTGAACAGCAGCTCCCAGACGAACTAGAAGCTCATTAGTTTTCCCTAGAAGCATAGTCAATCGCTCATTCTTACTCTCCTCGACCATTTTCATGTATGCTTCTTGATCATCAGCTTTTAGAGCTTGGAACCTTAATTTTTCTGCTCGTGTAGCTCGTTGTCTTTGCCTTCCATGCCATGCCTATAGGAAAATGAAAGTTCAATTAGATGCTCGCAACGTGAATAGCCATCAGTTATCACCGATAACATAATAAACTAATGCCAACACCATCTAGCCATTCCAGGTTGCTCCTGGWGAAAAAGGCTGCGACACAAATTTTGATAACAGAACTAATAACAGACTTTACTATCGCCTCTCCCTCTCTTTCAGGGGTGGACATAGGGAATAAGTCAACCTGACTCCAGGACTTTGTATATCCTGTAATCTAAGCAATTAATTTGTTAATTATGAAATAATAAGATCAAGTTTCAGATCAGCATATGAACAGATCAAATCCCAGATCAAAAAGTTGAGACTGAACAAATCAAGAAGTGGTTCCTGACTTACAGATTTCTCAGACTGTTGGAAGCTTTTCCAGTTTCCTATTTCTCAGCTATTTAGTACTAAACATTGAAATGCCATTGTCTCACAATACCCTCTTTCTCAACAATCGAACAGCAGAAGAACCATGTTTAAAACAGAAAAGGGGAGAAAATCTAGCCCCAAGGTTTCTGTGAACCTATTCACAGCCATTTCCAACTTCTGGAGACAACAGAGGACATATTATCTAAGTTCAGCTCACAGATTGTCATGTAACTATTATTGATGAAACTATTCAAAAAATTAATAAAAGTTAAATAACCAGAAAGAAACAATAACATGCCTGAACACCATCATTTCGTTGTTTGCGGCGTTTTTGAGCAGCCTGCACTTGCAATTGGAGCTCACGTGCAGCATTCAATAAGTCCGTGAAAAATTTTCTTTTTTTAGTTTCCACACGATTCCTTTCCTCCTCCTCCAATCTTGATAATCTCTGCAATGAAAATACTTCACTTTGTTAGCAGTAATTCCAAATTAACATTGACCTCATGTAATATCCAGATTCTAATTGTCCTTGAAATAGACAAGTGCAGGTCTAGTTTACACGCTTTCAGAATTAAGACATGCTGCTGGATAAGATGAAAGTAGCTCATCAAAATAGGAAAAAACTCTGCAACATCATCACCTATTCTGAGTCCTTCCTAACAAAGATATGCCTACAATAAGCCACATTTGTCCAGAACCATAGATTTCATTTCCCTCACGTCTTATGAATCTGTAAGTAAATTTAYCCCTCTGGTAGTGACATATGAGACATAAGAATACCAGAGATCACCCAAGAAACAAGGACTCCAAGGTTAACAAAACATTTCACCTCGGCATCCCGTTTCCTTTTCAAGGGATCTTCAGCATCAACAGCAAAAGCATCACCAATTCCATATAGAGGACGTGGCAACCGCGTCATMCCCCAATCAAATAACAGCTTTTCAGGATATGAACAATGTAGACGAAGCCAGTATTCCGCACTGACTTCAGACCGAACTTTAGCCTGCAAGTCTGCTAACTGCAATGAAAAAACAATTAATTTAGTCAAAAACAACAGCAGACATATGAAAGGAAAGATTGGTCATTTTATGGGGCATAAAAGTGACCATAAAGCAAGCAGCATGTTGGTTGAAATGATGCAACTTGTAATGAACTTTAACATAATTCAAATAAGTGCTATATTAGTTACAAACAGTTAAAGAAAACAGCTTTAAAGTCAACCTTTGGTCAGCCATATCAAGAAGCAATGTATCTACATGACTTATTTTTCTGCATCAGGTATTTAGAGAAACACTTCAAATTTAGAAACTTTTGGATACTTTTACATAACCAATTTTCTTTCTGAACCAACAAAAAACAAGTTAATTTCATTCAACATCCAAACAGCTATGCATTCTCAAGCAGCTAAACAATTTGRAAAAGTTAGTACAGACGAACAACTTGTGATGAATAAATGTCCAAGGTGTGAACTATTCAATTCAAACAAGATGATGCACCATGGACATATTTTGCCAATGCTACCTTTAGACCATAGAGTTCTAGCAAGCACTTCGACTGCAGATCCTCGCCTCTGCTTGTCGGCAGTTCTGGTTCAAAAATAAAAGCATAGGTAAGATTGTATATAAATCTTCAGCGGAGAATCAAACACAGAGACAATCAGATTCAGTATCATTTTATTGAAAGCTACAAGCTCCTCTTCAAATTAKGACTTRTCGTCCAAAGGACGACCAGAAAGTAAACTAACGTGAAAAATGATATAGTGAGTTTTCCCTGTTTGCACCTGCCTCTAACTGGAATCTTACTGAATAACTTCTGCATGCGGACGAGTCCGATTAAGTTAAATAACATATTACTTAAAGTGCCTCTTAAGAATAAAAGTTCAGTTTAAGCTTTGCAAACAATGACAAGACAAGCTAGAAGAATGGCTTATATTTCAGAAAGAATGCTTTCACCGGGAAAAAAGGAAAAACTTTTGTTTCCCCATCYAGCAATTTGTCTTAAATGCTCAAGGAGAACAGTGACATGTTATATAAATTGGAATTCATCATCTCAATTTTTATTCTTCCCTTAACACACACATTAGCTGTCTAAAAGAGTTCACAAGTCTAAGTGTGTGTAGCAGTGCTTGGGCTTGTGCCTCTGTGTTATGCAATTATTTCCAGTTACCTTCAAGTTCAGTCAGACGATGCTGGATTTGGGTTTGATAACGATTTTCCTTTAGTTCTGCCAATCTATTACCAGACATACAACTCTGTCTTTGCTTCAATAGTGCCACCTCAAAGTCTGCCATCAAATCTCCATAACTTGAAATCCCCGAACCATCCTGCAACCAACCAAACCATTTACTTCCATCTTCAAATGCAAAATAAAAGACAAGAAACAAAACAACGACCAACATCCTCAAATCAATTCAAGGCCTCCAGACTGTGCTTCAAAATTCAAAGGAAATATKAAAGGAAACAGAAGACTGCAAAAAAGGGGACAAACTTTTCAACAACCTAAAAGAAGTCAATTCTCTTGCATAAATTTCAAAGATCTAATGGTATATTCATGAAAGTTTCCACTGCCATACTTCAGAAAGTATGACAAATTTAAGGATCTAAGTTGAGCCAAAGTTGCAAGCCCCAACCCACACCCTCCCTGGCTCGAACAGGAGACAAAGTGCTGACYGATTGTATACAGTAGCATGCAAACCAAGGAAGAGCAGAAAAATGAATTGTGTAGAATCAGCCAGAGGCAGCCAGATCCGACCATCATTTTTTGTTTCTCCACCATTTTGTCCTGGATGCATTCTTTCTCCTCTTACTTCCAGTGTGCTCGCACTTACAATGGAAGTATAATTAAACATTAAAAGCGAGTAAAAAMTTCATGTCCCAGGTATTAAGAATCATTTAGACGACATACTCATTACAAAAAGCTGATCAAAAGTCTTCAAAAGAAGACGAATTATATGCGTTCTCGTGTAGTCCAACTCATATGCTACAACAATTAAACTATTTGACAGACTTAATTAATGAATTTATCTCAACTATTGAAAGCATAGACAAACTTGATATAAATAGACTATTTTTCCTGCATAATTACAGAATTACCAAGACTGCCTCAAATACAGTTTCCCCTTCTTTTAGCAGGTTCTTATGCGTCAAACAGCCTAAAATGATAATTTATAATATGCTGAAGAAATAACAGATATATATATCACCACAAGAATGTCACCAAGTTACTTGTTTGAACTGTACGGCACGTGTCGCTTTGTTAGTCATTAAACAAATAATAAATGTAAGCCAACATCATTTTCCTTTGTGAGATTGTATTCCCCCTCCCCCCTTTCCTGCGGGGAAACATAATGAACTGAGGAAGAAAGAAGAGAAGATTCATTGCTAACTTTCCTAAACAAAACATAATCAACAGGATCTCTCTCAGAAGTCACGTTTCCCATTGAGATGAAAGGACAAATTTATGTTCCTATTATAAAACAAAGCAAACAATAAAACKTGCAAATTAAGCAAATGCCCTGAAAAATCAAAACACAATGCCTCAAAGGTCATTTGCCACTAGTCTGGTACTTTTAGCTACATTTCAAGAGACCATGAAGACAACTATTTGCCACTTGTCTTCATATATGACTCATTTTGTAAACATTATTGTTGCATTTATAATCCGAGACAAAGCAAGTATTTTTGTCTCACCAACTCCATCAAAATAATAAAAGCGAAAAAAGAAGATTTCATTCCTGAAATAGCACCATGCAACTCTCGCAGCAACTAAGTTTCTTTATATAGAATTAGTACCTCAACTGAAGTTACACTACTAACGGCAAAAGTTTTGATGCATATTTGTACAAACAAGGATATTATTGGACGTAACTGAAAAAAAAAAAAAAAAACCAACAACAAACAACCCCCACTGATCATTTAGTTGTTTGACAGCCCTAGATTGCCACTGAGAAACAAATCTTGGAAAGRTGATTTTATTGTAGAATAATCATACACTGAAAGAAACATATAACCAAAAACATAAAAATAAAAATAAAAAACACATAATTGTACATATTAGTAACTTGTTAATTTTATTTTCTAACAATTTGAGGAAAATCAAGCAATTGAAAACGAAAACTGATCAGAAGGAACATGGACTATGTGAAGCTTCAAGACCCAACATTTATAAACACGTATATCGATATGCCACCCCCAGCTAAAGCAATTTTTGTTTTCGCTACTAAAAGAATAATTAAAAAATAATAATTTTGCGGCTCATCAATTACAATAAAACTCTTGATTGAACACATATCAGCAGAAACTTTTATTCTTTTCTTTGGGAAGGCCAACTCACGCGCACCTTAGGCTTCTCCACACCAGGAGCACCGGATCCAACGCCGCCGCCACCAACAACATTAGAATCATCAGTCGGATTGCAAACATCAGCAGCTTCACCATCACCATCAATGTCAGCGTCAGAAGAGCCGTCCTGATAAATAGACGAAACGGCATCGTAGACATCTTGAGGCAAGGGAAGATTACGCGAAAGAAAATTAAGGGCACAAATTAAAGTCCTAGTTTTCTCTATCTCATCTACGTCAGRAGCATCATTGTTAGTCCGACTCTGACTTTGGCTCGGATCACCAGCCGTAACAGATACATCTCCACCTCCACCTCCACCTCCGCCGCCCGGGTGAGTGGTCTCGACCTGAGCCGCCATGGCTCGAGGGAGCACGGCTGAGACTCTGGTGGCGCGAAGAYGACCGGGACCGTTGAAGTATTTCTAGTTTAAAAATTGGGATGAGAGAATTTAGAGGCAATGAAGGCGGGGTTTTATATATAATCGCTTTGTTGAAAACGAAAAAATAAAAATAATAACAACCCAAACTCGCTTTCTTTCTCTTCTCCCTTCTCTCTCTCTCTCTCTGCTCTCCTTTAGGGGAATAAAAAGCCCTCTTTTGTGTTTCGGATTCGGTTTCTGGCTCAGGTATTTGACCCGTTTTAGTCGTCTACCCTTTAGCCAGACATACCACGAAATTACCGGAAAGGCCTCATTTATGTTTTTATTGTCCGTTTCGTCCCTTTGACTCAGTCATGTGATAGTATTATATTTGCACTAGTACCTTTTAATTAAAGTTTTTATTATTATTTTTTTAATTAGGGTTGAACTTTGAAAGGTCTTTAATTGTCACATTTTAATTGTGAGTGATTATTAAAATTTTGATTTTTTTATAAATTATTGTATTTTAAAATTTATCATATATGTTGCATGTTATAACTTTTAAAGAATATAGATTATGATAATAAAATATATATAAATGTTTTTCAAATCTTGTCATGTTGGACACAAAAGATGACATGTAAATAAGGAGATTATAAAAGTAATATAATATTTATTTTATTTTATGATTATGTTTTCCTCTTTTATATATGTCTTCATTAATTTTGAATTGAAAAATGACGAATTTAAAATGTAGGAGTCGCCACTAATTTTGGGATGAGGTAGAAATGMATTTGGGAGTAATTTTTAAAATTTTAATTTAGATATAAATTAAAAAGAAGATATATCCTTGTTAAATCAATTATCCATCGTAATAATAATGATAATAATTAAATAAAATAATTAATCAAGTAATTAATATGATTTTTGTTTTTCAAACTTACTTTTTCCCCCTGAATTACAAACTGAACAAAATGGATCTCCCAAATGCTTTAAATTACTCTTGATCAACTTCCATCATTTTTTTAAATTGAGATAAAAATTTCATTTTGAAAATTCTAAAATCACCACCAATCCATCTAAAGCCGTAGACCGTTATATTCAATTTGGTTTAACTGGGTGAAGTTCAACTTAAAATGATTTATGAAATTTAATAGATGGATTTAAGTAAATGTTCAATAACTTGATCAATGGTGATTTTATAAACAATTAAAATGATTAGAATAGAAAAAAAAAAAAGAATTATAGGAATGTCACTTGTCTAATTTAATACTACATCACACAAGACTCAAATAGGTCAAATTTTACAAATCAGAAGGATCAAATGCATACATTTTCCTTCACTCATTCATCAAGGAGATGAATTTCTCTATTATTTGAAGAKCTTGGTACTTGAAAATTCCGAAATGACGTGAYAAGCGAAGATTAGAAACATTGTAAATTAGACTTCATAAGGACAGGACGATCAGAAGCGTTGTAAATTGGACTTCATTATATCATCTAGAGTGCAAAAAGTGATCTGAGTGAGTTCTGGAAACTTGAAGGGACTTGGATCATCACCAAATGGCTTCATGAAATCAGCATTATCAAGTTCCTGTGACTAAATTTAGATTTCAGAAATCCACAATAACATTTTACAAGCATCAACTAAAGTTCATCCTCATGCTCAAGATTGTCACCATTGCAGAGAAATGCCAGAAAAGATCGAGGATCACCACAAAAAATGAACTTAGCAACATCCCTAGATAGCTGATCAACTAAGGATAATAAATCTGCAGATTCTGCGGGAACCAATCAGGAAATCGGCTTGTGGATCAGCAGGCCTTCAATGTAATGAAATGTTTGGTTTGACAATTTTAAGTCATCAGAGTTTGTAAATTCTTTATATGCTCCTAAATTTGAGTGCATCTTTCTCTAACACACGATTAATTGGTTCTTGAAAATACTGCAAGGAGATAAAGATGGCTTCCTGCATTGTGAAAATGTAAAGCATAATCATTAACGCATGATTATAGATTGACGAGTTCACTTTGAAACAGAAAAGTTAAATACAAAAAGAAGACTGAGAAACACAGGACAAGTACCTCTGTTCGTATTGTTCTGCTTCCTTGATTAGGGCATATGTTCAAATACAAATCAAACACTTCTCGTACATTTTTCCCCTGAATATCGGTAACATCGAAATGAAGTCATCAATTAAATTCAGCTCGTCTATCCTCACTTCGATAATCTTGTCAGTTCAAAACATAACAGAAAGAGGAAAAAGAAAGCTGTTTTTTTCGTTAGTCAAAACTACCACCAAGCTGGAACCACAGGCTTCCCATTTCCTTGTGTAATGGACAAACCGCAAATAAAGTAGGACTAAACAGTTTAAGCTATTGGGAATTACTGTGAATCCAATAATTCAAGGTTGGACTGAAAAACCCACTAATAAGAATCATGAAAGAAAGGCATCCCGACAATACCTTTAACTCATTGTCTTCCTCAATACACTCTTCCAGTCCAGCAAGCCCACCAAAAGCAATCAATAGGTGCCTAAAGATTGTAAACATCACTGCTTAAGGTTAGATTTGCCTAATGACATCGAGATTAGTTCCACAACAGATTATCATATTGCCATCTCAATGCAAAACAACAGAAAAAACTTAAATTGGCTAAATTACTTAATTACATAAATAGGGGTCCATTGAATTCTGACTGTTGAAGCTAAGATCTAAGTTCATCTTGAAACCTAATCATCGCAAACTGTCCAAAGTCCAAACTGACCTCCAATGACTTCTTCCTCTACTAGTGACAAAAATTTTGCAACTTGTTCCACAGCTAAGTTAGTAATATCAAAAATCAATGTGCGATTTGCATTACATGATTGAACACTGGAGGTTGAATGAATAGAAAATTTCACACAGGTACTAAAACAGCTTCAAACGTTGTCAAAATTGAACAAGGCCAGATAAATCAAGAGGAACATATCGTGCTACAGAAATGAGAAAAATTATGCAGTAGGATTTCTATATGCTCGTGACATTTTTAGAGCTAGAATATCATATAAGAAACTAATGAGGAAATATTTAATATAAGGTCCTAGCAGTGGTACTAAAACAACTACAAGACATAAGAAGGACCTCTGCTGGTCAAGTAAGGTGCTGCCGCTAAGGTAAAATACATGCTTACAGCTGAAATACTTTTTTRGTTAATAACAATCTGTTCTTGTAATACTGCTACTACTAATATAATAATAATTACCTGAATGATGGTAGAGAAAGTTCTGAAGACCTAACAGCAACTCCATGTTCTGAGGTGCCAATCAGATAATCATAACCTCTCTATATAAACATTGCAAGGGAATTAATGAGAAAGATCCTTCTCAATAACAATAGAGAGATCAATGAGACAATAGAAAAAATAATGACAATGAATACCCCATATGGGCAACCACTGAATACAGCGCTGATATTGGAGGCATACCGCACTTTATAACCCCAGTACATCCCCGCTTCATCTCTAGGTCTGGAAGATGGGACAACTTTATAGGTTAGACCTGAAAATTAAAATAAGCAAGAACAACACAAAAATTAACATTTTAGAGTCCAAGTAATAACTGAATAGGCAAACTATAAAAATATACAGCTACAAAGAAATTTAGGGTATGTTTTCAAGCCTCTAGTTCCCTTGTATATTTTATTTCGAATCTCCATCTTTCAATGGATGCAAAAGTTTCAGAATCCCTATTACATTTAAGATGGTTATTTTTTCATGGCTCCTTRCAAGATTTGCAGAAGCTCTTTTGTGCAACAAATGAGGAGTCAAGTCCTTCATTAACGGAATAAGCTTCTCCTAGAGTTTGTTAACCTTATGTTTGACAGACCTGCACTGTATGGGTATGCTACAAACCTACGCTAATTGCATGCAGCTATTAGAGTCAGTCATATTCATATAAGTGTATGAGCTTCCGTTGTTTCAAATGACTTTGGACAATAGCCCTAGAAGAGATATCCTATTAGAGTAAGTTGCACACTCCAGACCAACTAATCAATATACGAAATTATCCCGTGTATGGTTAAATTCACAATACAACTTCAATAGTCTCCAAGCAGCCTTTGAGGTCTTAGAAATGATCATAATAATGCATCACAAACTAATTACTCCTGGAAGTCAACTTCATTATCTTCTAAGAAGCAGGAGGGAAATCACAACCAATTTTATGGTCAACATTATCCTCGATTAGCCAATTGACATAGGTCAATTGAGGTCAGAAACTCAGAATGAGATGTTAGGCCAATTCATTACCTGTATCCAGACTACGGTTTGTTCCCATAGCCACTGTTACTCTTCGCCCTGGTTCAATGACTTGGTCAATTACGACATTCTGCATAATAAAGCACTTAATCAGAAAATTGTGTAAGAAGATACTATTGACAAGAAACATGTGTCAGAAACGATCAACTATCCATCTTATTATAAACAAAAGCAAAATCAGGAGAGATAAGATGGTAAATGAGAAAAAACTCAACATCTTTTAAAACTATTAGAAATGATCCATCTACCTAATGGCTACCAACTAGATAAGGAGGAAGACAGAAAAGCAATGGAAAAATCTCTGATGACTGGAACGCCATGCATGTAGCCCAAACTTGAGTCCTACCACCCAAATGTGAATTTTGTGTATTAGGGGCTACATGTAGCCCAAGCAGGATAAATTCTTAAAAATTAAGCAAAGCAATTCAAATGGGTAAATAATTGTTGCATCCAAAAGTAACAAAACCTTCTAGCATGCTAGACTTTCCGATTAGAGCCATAGGTATAAGATGGATTTATATAAACAGATGTTGCTCCAGGARTTTACTGGGGATTGAGGTATTAAAGATAACTATTGCTGCACATTAGTGCGAGAAAATAGATGCCACTGAGAAAGATGTTCAGGACAAGCAAATATTCATCTCTTTAAAAGTTAGAATACCATTTTAGAACCATTGCAATCTAAGAAAAACATATCCCTGTGACATGTAATAAATTATACGTCAAAAGGAAGAGGAACTACAAGGAGGAAGAGAATAATATGCTACCAACAGTAAGAAATTTGTAAGACCAAAAGTACTTCTATAATCAAATATAGCACATATCATAAATTAACCACATATTTATGAACAAAAGGAATATTGTGTACCTTATTGAGCCCAACATCAACAAATGTTCCACCACAATCTGGAACTTGGTTTTTAAGTGAGACACCTACAAAAAATAAAATCAAYAAACTATTCAAAACTAACAATAAGAAACTTTCCTGTATATTGCAGCATAGACCCTAGAGTAGAACTGGCATGAATAGATACCATCTAAGACATTCGGTACACAAAACTCCCTTAACATTCATTGGAGACATTTCTGACATTGAGAAAGTACGAGAAGAAACCCTACAATTGGAGGAAATAAAATGTCACACATTGGTGATGTGAAAAGTAGTTTATGCCATCTTTCATCAACCAATCTCAGCAACGTAGAGCTTCTCTCAGATGAATCGAAAGATAGGTGCAAAGTCATGGCATCAGCAATTTAGGTTGTCGACATAGAACTTACCTGGAGTTCAGCGATCAAGTGTAAGTCATCATATGCACAGACTTTGCACCAGATACATAAAAGTCAAATATCTGTATGTCTATGAATTTGAAACTTGAATGGCTGAAATTGTATTATGGATTTCATAACCCCTATGCCAGTAAAGCCAGGAGGCATAAACCAAAAAACATGAATCATAACAAAAGGGAAAAGGAACCAAAAGGAAATTTGAAGAGGAATGGAAGACAAAAAATCCTTCAAATAGATGAAGGAATTTTTTTCCAGTCCATTTGGTTGTTTGCTCGTGAAGAAGGGAAATACTTCACAATTTTATCCTTTATACTATGTGAAATTCTTATACCACTCAGAAGTCTTTTATTACATTCAAGGTCAATCTTCTATAACTCCTCCAAAGGTGGAAATAGGCCATATAAGGACGGAAGTTAATCAGATCTCCTCATCTATTTCTTCCTTTTAGCTCCCCTCCCCCCGGTGGGGCCCCCACCTCACACACAGAACAACCAAAAAAAGGAAAAAAAAAAAAAAAAAAGGGGCAAACAATTAAAGGGATGATGTTCCCGCCCCTGCTTCAAACCTTCACCTTCACTAAATACTTAAGACTTCATAGGAAGAGAGAGGATATGATCCTACCTTCTCGATAGGGTCCCCATTCATGCTTACGCAAATGATGTGGGGCATCTAGTGGTGGCAGCAAACCCTGTAAATAGTTTCAGGCACCACACTAATTATTACAGTAAGAATAATTCCACTTTATGTTAAGAAAGAGAAATACTTCAGGTGGATTATTGAGGTCTAGATTGAAGATGCGGTGCCTTACCACGAATCTTAGACTATTGTGCTTTGGAAAAAGACTCTTCCTAAGATATTGTGGAGTCTCCAGATATCTCAAATTTCTTATAAGAAAAGCTGCACCACTTTCGTACTCATCTGAATTATTCTCATCCGTCAGCACACTTGATTCATCCACCAAAGTACTCTTATTARCAAAAACAATCACCTGTCCGCAACATGCAGGAGAAGGAGATGTAGTCATCAACTAAGCTTGCAATAAATCCTACATCCAACGGGACTCAGTTGTGTATTTCTTGAATATATGAGCATTTTTGCACTATGCCCTTCTCAGGATTAAATGCACAAAGATAAAATCTTGATCAATGAAGCTGGTGTGACCCATTCAGAGAACAGAAAATACATTACTAAACAAGCATTATGAACCATCAGAACAACTAACCAAGATTTACAGACCTCATCCACCCGAAAAATTGTAGCAGCACGAGCAATCTGKCCAGCCAACTGATGGATAATTAACCGGAAAGAAATGCAATGACGGAAAAAAGTCAGCAAAAGAATAACGAAAGTTTTTCTTATCTTCTACTAATGCAACAAAAACAGCTTAAAATAGGAAAACCATTCCAAAATAAACCTCCAACAGTTTTACTAAGCAAACCCAAAGTCTCAATCTTTTATCTTTTTCTTATCGTCTAGCAATGAAACGCGCAAGTAAACTCATATATGTATTTATTAATTTTTTACAGTATGGAACTTCACAAGGAGATCAAACTATGAAACGACAAGTAAACTCATATATGTATAATGTATTCACTAATTTTTACAGTATGGAACTTCACAAGTAGATCAAACTTCCGCCCTATGTACATGAATGGAGAAAAAATCCATTACCCGAGTGGCAAGTTCAAGCGACTGAGCGTTGTCAATTATAGAGCCAGGAACAGCGATGGAAACGGTAGGTGCTTCATTTGAACCTACATCCTTGTGTGCTTCCTTTGTCCTCTTTTTCTTCTTCTTCTTCTTCTCAGAAGAATCGCCATTAGCGACCTGGAGGTCACTCGGCTCTGCTTTAGTATCATTATTCTCTCTGTCGTCTGCTTCTTCTCCGCGGGTTTTCTTCTTCTTGCCCATTTTCAATCGTTCTCAAGGGTTTACTGAGGGTTTTAAAAGGGCCATTTATTTTCAGTGTACACTCGCAGCCCTCCAAAGCTTGTCAATTCTCATTCAGCAACCTAGAGTTTAAGAAAATAACGTTCAGACCCCTCATGTTTGCTTTCCTTCATGGCTTCGTTACGTAGTGCAGGAAAAAGAGGATGTTTAACACAGGGACTAGGGAGGGACTGTGGAGTAAATCACCGTTAAAAATTCACTAATAAGAACTATTTACCATCTACTAATCCCTAGATTAAAATCTAACAAATGGATAAATGAAAAAATCAAATTCAAGTACAATGATAACCATATTTATCAAAATTTTCACCCTAGAAAAGGATGTCAATATTATTATTATAGAATAATCAATCTACAAGATAAAAGCTGACCTATGAATGTGATTTTTTCTTCCCGAGGCATATTATATATGTATCGATTTATGATGAAATTGATATCACATAAGCTGAAAATATATTTTAAGTTCAAGAAAGAAACTTTGTGATGGACAGTTTATTCGTGACCCGTCAAATCATCTCGAAGGCCCAATTATAAGAATAAGAGAAAATAGATTTATAAAAGATTAAATAAACTTATTTTTTAAGAAATTTCGTATTTAAAACGACCTACAACAAATTCAAGTCAAATTAGAGGTCAAACCATCCACTACGTTGGAGTTCTTTATTTTCCAAGTCAAATCAAATTCAAATACTACTCTTCTCAAAGGGGCATAATTTTTTTAAGGATTTTGAAAATTCGTAAGTATTTTGCATTAGGATTTTTTTTCTCTACACGTCACACACACTACGCCTATAATATGTGTGCTACCCCACACACCACACCACATCTTTCATGGGTGTTGCTCATTACTTCTGTCTTCTTTATAGTCTTGATTCTTATCTTTCTAGGCCAGAAAGTTTATCAATTGCATATCCAACCCTCCAAAAAAACCATATATTGTCTCATCAAACTGCACGTAGAGGGAATACACATTTTTGCTCAGTCATGCAGTCAAAGTCCTAAGCCAGAAAATAACGAATTTGTTGTACAATTGGCAAAGCGACCCTCCCCACCCCTTCAGCTGAAGATTTAAAGATTTAGAGTTTGAATCATCCACGGGTAAAAAATATCACATTATTTGATGTATATTTTCACACGTACTTTCCTAATCAAATTGATCGGGCCAAATATGCTAAATTACAAGTTATATATATTTTAAAAAGAAAATTTGCCCGGGAAGTAAGGAATAATATGGTGGGGAGGTTGATGGGGAGAAGGAGGATTGAAGCAGATGTAAAGCAATTAATGTATAATAGCTATATTGTAAGATATAATGATAAGGAATAATCCTAATGATCAAGTTTTACAAGAATCGATTCTATTAACATTGTCAAAGTCCAAGAAAATTATAGATGTATTATCCTTCGTACGCTGCATTCTGGCTTCACTCAACAAACAGCTAGCTATCTTTTCTGCTGATTTATCTTCATCTGCTGTGTTTCTCTCCTTTGTCTGTGAAGTCAAACGAATCAAAGATGAAATACTTCTCTAAAGAATACAAGATCAGATCAATCATGGATCTAACTTCATCAACCAGTACCTGCTGTATAAGCTGACATGCCTTCCTGACATTTACAACATCCCAGAAGCCATCACTGCATCCAAAAACCATAGTGCTATGTCAGAATATCAAATGGTGAAGCCAGAAAAGGGGACGAAAAGAAGGCCATAATGATTTTTCTCTCTCGGAGGCGCGGCTCATGCTCATTCTATTATAGAAAACACACAAATTCTCCTTGCAAAGACAGACCCTTTTGAGGAGTATMTTTCGCTCAATGTATTTCATACTTTCCTTCAACAGATTTATATTTAATGAAAGCTGCAACCCACCTCAGTTAGTATTGTCTGAATTTGAAATAGTTACAGCAGCAAGAAAATGCAAGATACCTCATGGAGGCAGTTGGAAATTTAAGCAAGATAATGAGCACACACAAGAGAGCAAAATAAAAGAGTTCCTATGTATCCAATCACATTTCCGACAATACACACTAAATAAAAAAAGCATATCGATATACTTCTCATCAGTTCTTTTAAGAAGCTAACATTTTTGAAATGTAGCCTACAAGTTCAAGCATCAATGAGCACCAACAAATAGGTAAAAATAAACAGAGGGCAAAAGAAGAAGAAGAAAGAGATAGATCTATACCTCAGCACAAGGCAATATATTCAATAAAAGAGATAAGAAAATCACCTAGCTAATAGTGCGAATCCCCTGCTTGCMCGATGTATATACACAGCTTGACTTATATAAGGTTCTGAACTAAAGCGAGCATCCTGCTGTTTAAGAAATTTATCTCCAAGCATTCGAGCAAGGTTAATACCTGCTTGATTGCAAGTAATAAGAATCTGCCAATTGTAGACATTCAACAAAAGAAATTAGCATTGAAAAGAAGAAAAATATATTCACCACATATTCGCGTCTCCCCATCTTTCAAGGGTTCTCCTGCTGCTTGCATGCGGAGTCTTTCAGAAAAACTACTTATCCTGTGGTCTTCTGTCATCTTCACCTGCTTTCCATCAATACTGCCATAAACACAAAGATTGTAGTCTCCCATCATCTCGGTTGTAAAGGTACTATAAAAGATTAAGAAAAGAAACTTAAAATTGGACATAAGGAAAAATTCTTTCTAATTTCTCGAAAAAGGTGGAGGTTGAGGAGGATCAGTAATAGGCTTGAGCCATCTCAGTCAAATTAGCAGTTATTGGCTGATTATTACTTCTGTCAACTGCTGTTATAACAATATACAGCCATAGACTTCTACTGGTACTTAGAAAAGACCAAATTATGTAACCACAAAAACCCAGGATATGCAGCAGAAGCAGGGTAGTAGAAACCAAAGGGTAGGTAAATGCAAGTGTGTTTGGTCTGTCAGTTTAAGTAGCAGATTGGACATGAAGGCAAGCGAAAGACAACAAATTTTCTTAAAAGTTGGAGCCACTGCAAGTATATAACTATATATTAAAAAAGGAGTTAAGTAGTAAACTACACAATGCCAACTCGAATGTATTAATCAAAAAGTGTCATAATTGGACTATAATAAGAAAGTAAATTATACTGGAAAAAGTCATGAGTATGATGCAAGGCAAGTTTATTGATTGTGAAAATTAGATTCAAAATGGTGAGAGTTGAAAATTAAAAGAAGCATGAAAAAAATTTCAAAGTCAATCTAAAAGTTACTCAGCACGTTCACTCTTAGTTGAGGTAATCAGTTGATATATAGAAGTTACTGAACACATATAGAACCAATAGCAGAAGTACATACTTTATAAAACAAGCTGAGTCTCCAACATTTGCACATTGGGCTAAGAAATTTTCATTACCATCAGCCCAAACCAGAAGCACCGTTGCAGTACAACCCTGAAAAACATTTTAGGGTTAAGAGCAAATATAAAATTACATGTCCTCTACAGAAAGTTAGTAGAACAACAACCAAAGTTTTACTGCAGTTTATGCATCCTGCTTGCACATATGTGAACTATATTCTGCTCAAACTGATAAAAGTATATTTCTGTGTGTGTATGTAGCACCAAGCATCAAGCTGATGCACCTCAAATGCCTTTATTGTGATGCATTCATGATCCTTATGTATATCACTGTTAGCTATGAGGTTTTGCCCTTGCACCTCCTTTAAATAGGTGCAATAATTACAGGTACGAGCACAGAATTCACCTAACTGATAAGATTAGTATACTTTCTTCTTATCTTTGTGCTAATGAGGGTTACTTAAGTTTATGATAAGTAATTGACAAAGAATATTTTCCCCAAGCCAAATCAGTTCACCGACGTACAACAAATGATAAATATCAGCAGAAGAAAAAGCCACTGAATCACAGGTTGCACCAGAACACTTTCTCATGATAATCAAGTAAGTGGCAACACGATCAAGAAAGTTGAGAACATTTCAAGAAGAAACCTCATAGCAGTGGTTCATGCAAGCTTCGGTCTGAAAGAATGCTTCTCTAAGGACATCAGAAGCATCGCTCTGTGATAAAACTTTCTCTCTTCTACTTGGATCCGATAATATGCTTGCAACCATCTCAGGCATTATCCTGGGAACAACATGTTGAGATTAAGATGAACTTAAATAAAAATACTAACTAAAATAAAAATACTAAATAAAATAACATTTCACCTTACACATTTTACAGGAAAATGAATTATAAGGTTAAAAGTACTGAAACTTTTTATCAACTACACAACTCTTGGCACTTTTTCAAGTTAGTCGCCGTATATCATCAGCAGTCAAGATCATAATTCTCTTTATTTCTCTGCATATAGTCACATCCCCACTCCCTGGGGGTGAGATAAATGTATTCAATTGATTCAAGGAAAAGTATKGAAGATTCGACCACAAAAATTAACTGGAATGAGTGTAACTACAGGTAAAAACAGAATTAATGTATCTTCTTTAGACCTGAAGAAATGTTTTCCAATTAAGTACTTGTTCCCATAATGATGCAACATTGATAGCCATTACTACATTAGTTGGATGTATAAAAGGAATCTGACTCGTTTGCTCCAATATATGAGGTGTGAAACAAGGAATAGTTGACCAAAGGCAAGAAATGTAAACACTAACTTGCTGGCAGATGCAGCAGCACTTGCTCCACCATGTCCGTCACATATRGCAAACAGCCCAAACTGCCAGATCAGCAATTGCAAATTATTATAGACCTTGTAGGGAACTGCATATCATTTTATAGTAAAAACAAACTACAAAACCTGTTCTGTCCCAGGTAGAGGCCAATGGTAAAAACAGATATCTTCCATAGGTAATTTTTTTCCACCTCTGCGCAAAGCCATAGGATCTGATGCCACACCAACTCCAAATGGTATCTGGCACTCAGCTGGAGTTGAAATCTGAACCTGCAACAAATGACCTCTGATTGAGCATTGAATTTGCAAAACTCAACTGAACTGAATTCACAGTTGCACAAAGAATAATTCTTTTTTCCAGCTATCATAATAAGCAGCTAGATTAATCCTTAAAATAACCCGATTTTGGAGGCCATCACTAGACTTGTAACTGGTAGATAAAGGAGTAATGGCTCTCTATTCCTCAGGTTTCACAACACGAGCACTTTGAAAAACAGGAACACATTAAGTTTCACCAAAAGGTTGCTAGAAAGCATCCAATGGAAGAGACAAGAATAACAAGTATTTGTAATTGTAAGAAGAAATTATTTGAGAAAATGCTTTCTGCAAGATTTAGGTCAACCATCAAATTTGGTGATAAAGCTGTCTAAAGTTGGAGTGTAATGCATTTAGTTGTACTTAATTTAATGAATAGGGATATTAACTATTGAATGGCGAAGTACTTCCGTCTGTCGTTCCTCACAATTTTCGTATCCCATTTGATGATTTTGAGTTAAGAAAAAGAATCGAGAAATGTTGACAAAACGGGATCTTTTTTGCAGATTACAAAATAAAGCATAAAACGGCCCAGTATTTAAAGTACTTCATATAAAACCAGTCCTCAATTTTTTATGCAAGTTATTCCAAGAAAGACAGTCAAAGGTAACTACAATATTAAACAAAAGAGGACCTTAGTCATTTGGGAAGGGGGTGCACCCTAATCTATGTCCAACTTCCTGTGCAGCTAAAATTCAGGAAAAAGAAACAGATAAATACTTAAATGTAGCACAAGTGATTCCTATATTCATAATGGGAAGGATTATGTACAATAACACTTCAAATGTTCCATATGTGATTGCCTAGAATCGTGCAGCTTCGACAATCACAAGTGAAGATAGTCTTCTTACCAGAACAAAATGCTTAGGTCTACATTCATATGACATTTACAAAGGAACCCAAAAAATAAAAAATAAAAAATAAAAAGCTGGCAGAAGTAACAGCTCTTAAACCACCATTAATGACTTATTACATCTTCTTTTACTCCTTACGTGAGGATTCATAACATATAGATCGTTGCAAATACCAATATTGGCTGCTATTATAACAACCTAAGAAACGAATACTTACTGAGATCTTGGAAGTTGTYCCGAGGGTTATGATATCTCCAGTTGCAATGTCAACAGGGTCACCCCAATGCCTGCTTCCAGAATGAGGATGGTGGATTGCTTGAGAATTTAAGAGTGTGCCATTTAGGCTGCCCATGTCTACCAGCTCCCATCTCAATTTCTGAAATACAAAATCAGTATTTTCTATACAGCACCGCACAAATCATCTGATTGCAAATTTGGTTCTAAAGCTTTTAAAAACCTTACATTGGAATTCCAATCTATCTGGGCATGCTTCCCAGAAACCTCTGAATCCTTCAGCAACAAATCACTAGGAGAAACTCTTCCGAGAGTCAGGGGKAGCCTAGATGAATCTGTTGACTTTATGGAATAACGAGCCCCATGAGAAGGCCCTGAGATAACCTCCAGTATGAGGATGCTTCCTGCACTTCTAACAGAAGAATATGATCACATGTTTTACACATTTTAGCAGAGAAAGGATAAAAGAGGAAATTGTTCACTTTCATAAGTGACCGAAAAATAATTACTTTGATCCACAGTACGGTTTGGAACAGACTCTCTAAAGCCATTACTGCCTCCGTCGAATCTTGAACCATACTTCAAGTCTTCTTTTAAATCATGATCCTTCGCTTCCACAGATTGGCCAGTCAAATGTGGTCGCAAAAGTGTCTTACCAAAGAAAGTATCTTCTGAAGTATCCGGAATGTCAAGAATAAAACTATCACCTGAAAGAAATAGATAAGAGATTTCAGGTTCCCATATAACCAAAAGAAACTGAATGGGAGGTAAAGAAAGTGAACAGAAGCTATATACTATGTGACAACTGGGCAGATCCCAAAGGTAGCCTTTGCTTAGGTGCAGGTCTTTGTCCCCAGGGTAAGCTAAATCCTGCTAACATTTGCTGACCTGCCTCTACTGGAGAAAAATTTCTGGCAAAATCATTGCTCTGGCTGTGAACCAGATTCAGATCTTCTGGAACAAGAGGCCTTTCAAGGTCATCGGAGTGCTGTCAAAATGATAAAGCCATTTGAGTAGCATGCATCAAGCAGTCARYCGAAAACAAAATCAAGGAAAAAACAGAATAAGCCCAGAAATCCGAAACAGAATACCAAAAATGGCATCTTAATTCAATTTGCACTAAATAGTATAAATTAAGGGAAAAAGAACCTCCATCATGCTCAATTCTTCTTCTGATTACAAGTGTCATGCAGCTAGAAGAAGTTTATTTCCACAGCATGGAAAGTATATATGAGACACAAACATACCATACTAACGCTGAACCTGGTGCAGTGGGAAAGAAACTAGAAGTTTCATAACATCATTAGCTATTCTATGTCTAATACAAACAATTAGACTACAAACCGTCTTGAATTAGATTGAAGTTTTAGATTGCCAGGATCTTAAACAAATGCGAAACGCATACAAACATTTTTAGGATACCAAAAAAGAACAGAAGTAAAATGATACCGTCATATTTTCAATCTTTTGGCCAAAAAGATGGAGCAAGATAGCTATGCCCGGTCAAACTTTATAGAGTTTATGTATATCCAATATCCATCAAATTTCCTCAATCAGATTATAGTACAGTGAGATTATTCAATGAATACAGTCTACTGTTTCAAAGTGAGCCGGTAGAAAAAGTAGTCGACCAAAATCCTGTTCAGTTCCACAGGAATCTAATTTAATATCTAACTTTATAAGGTATAGTCTCATACGTTTTGAAGGTACTACTACCGCGTCAAAATAACTGTTCATTTGGATAGGATTTTTTGTTTCAAATTACTCGTCATTTAAGGAAATCAAAAACATATTAAATGTTCTTTTTCCTATTTTACCGTTCATTGATTAGTCTTATTCAACTTTAGAACATTGTTTCTTATGTGTTACAAACACAGATTGTCCAAAGCATTTAAAATTAAAAGAAATTAGAAGAAGGCCAGAATTGTCATTTTGTTTAAAATTTTATAAGAATTAGTAATTTATTAATATGCGCAATTTTGTCAAAAAATGACAGTTATTTTGAAAAGGAGGGAGTATATTAGATAACAACTTACATATCTGTGGAAGTCAAATCAAGTATTCATATGTTTAAATTTTACAATATGATTGATAGTTTCCAATATTGGCTATACAACTTTCTCTATCTTCAAAATGGATCCTGAGAACTTGAAACTTGGAGGGTAGTTTTGGAGAAATAAGTATGGTAGACACAATAATCGTTTACATGAAAAAGATATATATTGGAGATCCATAATATATTTCTTTTGGCAAAAAATAGGTTTTAGGTAATCCTCAAATTCATTATTCAGAACAATGCTTGGATGAGGGACATCTGCAGTRATCTCCAATACAAGATTCCTCTGTGATTTCTCAGGTCAAACGGTCAGTTTTTCATCTCAATAATTTGTAATGGAATCCTTTTAGAAACTATTTTGTTATGGAGATATTTATGTTTCTATGAGTAAAGAGTTTCTATATGATAGTACTCTCCTTGAAATATATTCGTGTTCAAAAAATTTTTCTTTAACCAAATGTAAAAGATGCATCTACTAAATGAAGTCGGGCTGGCCAATAGAAATGTCTACGGTGAGTCTTACAACAGGATCAAGGYAATATCTCGAGGCAGCATTCTTTCTTATACGGTAAATTGGATTAGGAAATAGTGTTTTTATTTACCACACTGCTACTATCTGTTGCTGGATGGGCTTTACCGCTTTATCCTGATCCTTATCATCCGAATAAGAGCAAAACCTCTGAGTACAATTGTAATTTCCAGTGTCCTATGTCATGCAAAACCCTTCGAAAACTCTTACCACAAAGCAGGCAGGAAACAACTATTCAGATAGCGCTCCTACTTTTCTTACTTAGCAACTGAAATAAGCTATTTCAAGCTGAATAACTGGATAAAAGGATAATATACCAATTCACATTGTTACCAGTTAATTTGAGTACTATAGCATCCAATAACCGATCAAGCTCTTAACTTTATGCATGGAKAACTCTCCTGCACAATCTGGATTAAAGGCTTTAATTTGGTAATAACATTAGTCGTTCTTCATAAGAATCTAAAGAGCAGCTGAGCCGCTGCAGTAATCATCTTCCAAACCATGGTCATATTAAGATAAGGAACGTTTTGATTTCAATACCTATAAAAATGATCAGGAACTCTCAGTATGACTATAATGGCAATCACCACAAACAAAAATTTGCACCACAGCCAATTCCTAATCCGAATTGATGGAAATGATCAAAATGGTCCTCACCACCAAAAAATTAAAAAAAAAAAAAATTCTCTCCACGATTTCCCAGATCATTTTGAACCCCTTTTACAATCGCAATCTATAACTTCAAAAGGTCAAAATCTTTTCATCTAAAGAATCCAATCCCTAAATAGCTATGACAGAAAAATCAAGAGAAAATATTGGTAGGCAGAAACATAGGGTAAAAGAAAGGACCTTTATGGTGCGAGTACGTGAGGCAGATGCAGAAGAGAGAAAGCGGCGCCATGGCTTGAACTTGCAGGCGATMAGGAGAAGGATGAGGAAGAAAAGGAGCATAACAACAATAACAATGACAAGACTACCCTGAAGAGGGAAAACGAGAATGTTATTGCTGCTGTTGCTGCTGCTAGTGCTACCAGTATCAGAATCAGAAGAAGTGTCATCAAACATCGCCTTAGCCATCGGCAGTGGTCCGTAGGATGAAGATGACGAGAAAGAGGAGGAGGAGGAGAGAGAAAACTCAWAGAGTCCTCCTACCATTTTGCACTATATATATCACAATCTACAATATAGACATCATCAACAATTGGCATCGCGAGAAGGGCGCTTTGAAATGGTCGCATCCATTTTTCCTTTCCTTCGATTCTTGATTTTCCCATCCAAATACAAAAGCACCAAACCTACGTATTACGATGTAGCTGAGCAGACCCATGAGTTCGGATTGTTGGTACAACTTTTTCTCTCTGAGGTACAAAATAACCAAGCCATTTGGCAGAATTGGTTCAGCTCCCCTCATATATACAGCTTTTCTATGTGGGAGTGATTATTCAAATTGAGCCGAGACCATAACTTAGTATGTGATAGCACCATTTAGATAGTATCAAACCTAATGTTTTTCCCCATCACATTATTATACGCTCTCASTCACTATTAAATTCGCGAATCGATACTTGATAATATGAAATAGTTCATAAATTATTTTATCGAAAATGTATAAAGAAAATCTAATTTGAAAAAGGTTTAAATTTTAATGACTAAAAAATTYATGAATATATCTTAAGTTGTTACTTTATTAACTTATCAAAATTCATATTCTATATCTAATATATTTACTATAGGTTTGTAAATTTAAAATAAACGTTATGAATTAGTTTTTCATATTTAATTTTAAGTACATCATTTCATGGRTAAATAATGCTATATTTATTTTTTGAAGTAATTTGTAATAAGTAGAATTGTCAAAACAGGTTAGATTTGTCAAGTTAGTTCATCTCACCGTGTAAATGAACGGATTAGATTGACGAGCCAATTTACCTTTCATTTTATTTTTTTAAAGAAACATGCTTGTTAATTAAAATAATCAATATAATAAATAATATATGAATTATGATAACATGGATTATGGTGATCATTTAAATATATTGTTTGCATAGATTAGCAAAAAGGTATGAGTTTAAAATGTGATATGTGATGTGTTTTTTGGATCATTTTTGCATTGGGTAATTAAGAATTAAGAATTTATTGGGTTTTGGAGATATTTATTTATAACGAGACTCATTTYTAGGAATTTTTWAAATTTTTTTCRCTAACGTTTTATGAACTGYCRTGTCTAACCCATGATRTACTTTAGGTTTGGGGTCTTCACATTTTGCCTTGCTAGATGGTAGGTCTTTGGCAGGATGATCCTTCAAAATAAGGTGATCCTACTCCATCTTTTAGCATAACTATTTTGTTACAATTTCACTCCAGACGTTAGCTRTGTCTTAAACATTCCCTCTGTACGATTAAGGTAATAACTTCAAGTATGACTAACGCCCATAATATAATAGATAATGTGTATAAAARTTAAAAAGAGATTTATRGTAATATAATTAATGGGTGAGGTAACAGCTCTARTAAATAATTGTAGGAYTTTTTTTMATTCATCGAAGTTCAAACTCTTTTAAGCATGAGTCTACGTCACCTTTCCTCATCCTTTTCCTGCCACTAATAGTGCTGCGACCTGCTCCTTTAAAAAAAAATATGAGTTACAATATTTTTGTTTATTTTCAAATTAATTGCTAATGTGAAATTAATGGATAGGATAAGTTGACACTAAAACAACATTATAGCCTGAAGTAAAATTATTGATGTTAACCTTACATTTAAGACATGTACATGTGACGTACATATGCTGCGTAAGTGGGGTGCGCCGGTTATCACATGAACAACGAGATGCGCGGTGAACGGGTGCAACCATCTTTCTGGGCTTCTCTTGAAATCAGCATCGTCAGAATCATACAGCCCATAAAGATGGTCACACAATTTGGTCCAGTCCAAGATTGGTTTTTGGGCTTCTGGCCTAATTTTGAAACAAACTATGATGGGAGAAGTTATTTCCAAGGTACTTTTTAAAACAGTTTTTTATTTTATGCTGTTAATACCGTTAAAAATGAAAATATTATTATTAAATTTTCAAATTATCGTATATTTCTTTTCAGCAACACAAGGAAACATCGACAATCGAGAACAGACCTATAGGTACAGGCAGAGCTACTATAAGCCTAGTGCGGGCTTGTATTTTAAATTTTTTTTTAAAATTATATCCATTATGGATGGGCTATAAAAAAAAAAAAAATGGACTGCATTGATTTCTTTTCTGGGCATGGACTCATTCAAGATGTTTTATAACCTTTTAAGGTTCATATTTAGATTCTTGTTATTCCAAAAAAATAAAAAAATAAAAAATAAATAACATATTTATGGTCAGCATATCACTTTTTGATCGAACTCCTTTCTTGAGTTAAGGAATTCCGTCCATTATCTCCGACCTTAAGCGTTGAGAGCTGTACATAAAAATTAAGGAATTTAGTTAGTTGCCCTAAAATTTGAAGACTGGGAGTTGTATCTAAGTTAGGGCAACAACCGACTAAGAGTACTCCAAGGTGTTGCAAAAAAAATTGTTTTTATAATTCGATATTTTTAACGAACAAAAATTGTAACTCCTTCCTAGCCTATAGAATCAATATTTATTGGAACTCACTTGCCTTTGGAAATGACAAGCCTAGCATTCCCACCCTAATACAATTTCTTTTTTGGTTAAGGGATGAGAATGGAGTTTTTATTAATTTATTTGTTACTAAAAAATTGCGTCTTTTGTTCGACATTAACAAATTTATTGTCAAGAAAATGTTCAGAAAGTTATGTTCTTTAATAATAATTTGTTGTGTAACCATCAAATATATTAAATGTTTGCCATTAATAAAATAAAACATATTAAATTTGCCATTTGTCAACCAAAAAGAAAAGGTTAAAAAATGTTCATGCATGATATGAAAGATGCCAAGCCCCAAGAAAGCAGCGATCCTCCTTTAAATAGGCACTTCTTTTTCTCCTTTAGCCATTTAAATCTTCAAAGCCTTCCTTAAATTAGAAGGTAACCTTTTATGGCCATTAGAATTGAGGAATTCTTAATTCTCTTAYTGTTAGTGTCAATTAGGATTTTRAACTAATAACTWGGTGTAGAAAGTAAATAGAGGGTTAAGTCAAAGTAATATTTCATATTTGACATCTATTTGTGGCGTTATATTGAAAGTCTCTGCGCCAATCACTCCCTCAAGTAAGGGTTCGACTCTGCAGTTTCCCCTCTCAAAAAGAGTTGTGAGTTTGTCAATCATACCCTTCTTTTTAGAAACTCTCAATTTGACTCTTTAAATGATACATTTGATGAATTATGTCTCTCCTTTTAAAACAATATCAATTTTGCCAAAAACCAAAAAACAAAATAGTTTTAGTATTGCCCTTTAAARGTGGAGTATTTAACCAGCGTGATCCTTTCATTATTAAAATTCAATGGTCACATTGATATTATTATGACATTTTGAAACGCAAAATTGATAGTTTTATAAAATAATAGTACGATCACGAAATATGACATTTAAAGTATAGAATTGAGAGTTTTATAAAAATGGAAAGCATAATTACAAAAATCAGAACACTCGAAGGGCAAGATTTAAAAAGGTCCCAATTAATCAAAACAACAATTTACATGAATAAAAGCAATTACAAATAACACAATAATTTGGGATAGTTGATAAGTACATTGATAAGTTAAATGAAAGATTTCGTATTTAATTTTTACTTAGAGCTCTAATACCGAATCTCAAGAGGAAAAAAGAATTAGAAATGATCACCCGTAAAAGTAACTGACTCAATCTTGATTTAAATAGCGGCTATCAATACTTTAATTAATTACATTAATGCACCCCACCATAGCATTGCTTTGATGAATAATCTTGTTGCGGTTATTTTCTTTGTCAATTATTTTTCGAATAGATCAATTACTGACATTTATATATATATATATATATATTATCTTTACATTATCAGTTRGTTGAAAGTACATTTATAAATACGAATTTTTTAAAATTAATTTTTCATAATCTTTTTAAATAATTAAAAGTTAAATTTTAAATATTCCTATTATATTAGAGGATATGTGACATCTCGACTAACGAAATGATACACGTGTCAAAGATGACAATGTTCAACCAATGAAAATCAAGGAWAGAGCTTGGCGAATCAAGTAACGCTACGTCGCTCCTAAGTATGACTTCGACCAATCAAATCACTTTGCTTTGCCTATATATAGAGGTCAAATCACAAGAGAAAGAGGCCCAGGAATTTACATGTGAGGACCAGAAATTTAAGTTGATAGAAGTTTAGAAGAAAGAGCATTAACTTTCTCTCCAAATCCCGAAATCAAGTCGTGAAACCCTCAACGACTCTCAAAGAGTCAAAATCCCGAGATCAATCTGCGAAGCCCTCGAAAACTCCAAAAGAGTCTAAATCCCGAGATATAGCTACGAAACCTTCAGAAGATCCCAAAGAGATCAAATTCTAATAWCGRTGCGAAGCTCTCYAAAAATTTCAAAGAGTCCAAATCGCAAAATCAAGCTACGAAATCCTTGGAGAATTTCAAAGAGAAGAATCAACAGATTCTTCTCTTGCCACAAGAACATTTTAGAGATTGTATACACTTATTTTATCAAGTTATAAGATTAATGCACTCGTTTCGCATTCCTCTTATTTTCTTATTATTTTACATATTAGAAATTCGTATAAACAAATTTGGCGCACCTAGTGGGATAATCTCTGTCGTTCATATCTTTTCTTCAAATCAAATCAAATCAAATTCATCAATGGCCTCCAAGGCAACATCTCGAAAGCTACCCCCTCCAGATTTGCAACGATTGGTGCTGCTACCAAATCAACCATGTTAGCCACATATGCAATACCTGTGATGCGGAGTAAAGCGCCATCTGATGCTGAAAAAATAGAGGAGTACTTCTCAGACGATCAAATTTACGATTACTCCAACCCCATGTTCATCTAAAAAAATACTCCAACCCAATGTTAATGGATGTTTCTCTTCAAGAAGGAAATGAAGGCGTTGACTCTGTCATAAGAACGACCATATCCTTGTTGAATGCTGAAACTAAGTCACAAACATCCACACAAGATGATTGCGAGTCTTATACAAACTCTGCAATTATTGTTTGCTAAGAAGATCTGCAATTGAGAGAGCTTTGCAATGAAGATTCCACGACAACTTCATCTATCGTATCTGTTATGATGATTGATATTGCCATAACRGAAAAACAAATCACAAATTTGACCAAATTGGTGGAAGGACTTGTAAAAAGTTTCCAATAACGAGATATCACTCTTGCTCGATTATTGAATCATCTCGATGATATTGAAAAAATAAGTCAAACTGCTCCAAAGCAACTAGAAACTATAAATGATATTGAATTTGCTAAGGTTGCTTAAGTACAATGTCAATCCAAAGCTAGATCTGAGACTACAAAAGAATTACAAAATATTCAAGTTTCTGCTGATGGATTAATCTCGATAAATCACCTGAAGAATGTTATTACGAAAACAATTGAAGAATGCTATGAAGGAAGCACAAGAACTTCTCAAGTGTATGCCAAACCATTTACTCAAATGATATGCAGTCTTTAAATGTCAATCGATTATTAACCTCCTAAACTTCAACAATTTGATATGAAAGGAAATCTAAAATAGCACATAGTCCACTTTGTCAAAACGTGCAACAATGTAGGTACTGAAGGCGATATACTTATTAAGTAATTTGTTAGATGCCTTAAAGGTATTGCGTTTGATTAGTATACGAATATTACTCCTGTCGATAGTTGGAGTCAACTAGAGCAGCAAGTCCTGAATCGATTTTACAGCATTCGAAAAACCGTTAGCATGCTTGAATTAAGTTAGATTRGATAGTGGAATGATGAACCCATCGTTGATTACATGAATCAATGGAGATGTTTAAGCCTTGACTGCAGAGATCGCCTCTCCAAATAATTTGCAATTAAGATGTGCATCCAAGACATGCATTGGAGCCTGCAATACAMTTTAAAAGGAATCTAGCCAAAAACCTTAGAAGAATTAGCTACTCATGCTCACGATATGAAAATAAGTATCCTTGCCAATCAAAGTCGAGGAATTCATGTCAAAGAGTCAACCAAATATGAGAAGATGCTGGAATTTCAAAGTGGGGCAAACTTTCCTCAGAATTTAAAGCAAAAAATTCAATGTCATCAAAAATTCAAGTTGCTCCTTAATGTACGAGCCTAAACTGCACTTTACTCCTTAATAAGAGTTAAAACTGTCTGAATATCTTGTCAAAAAATTAAGATGCTGATAGTGTATGAGCCTAAACTGCGCATGTTTCTTGATAAGAGTCAAACTGTCTAAATGTCTCAAATAAAACTTCAAATTTCTTCTAMTATACGAGCCTAAACTACACATACTCCTTAATAGAGCTAAAACTATGTATAAAACTTCAAATTGCTCTTGAATTGCATGAGTTTAACGGCAAATTAAAATTATGTAAAGATGAACTACATTTGATTTGTTTCCTTCTCTGAATATGTAGCAGCCTAGAAAAATATCTAAATTCAATTACARCTTCAATAATATATCATTTTTTTTGCTTCTTATAGCAGAGTCAAATCTTTAGCAGATAATTCAAAGTCCAATATTGGTTTGAAGCTTTCGAAGTRGATGGCCTTAGTAGCGATGGTGTAAATGGACTCCCTCCTGCCAAGTTGGTGCTTCYTGGCTTTAAATGAAAGTCTGTTCTCCCTCCAATTTGGTGGTCTATGACTTGAAATTGAAGTCTCTCCTCTTTCCAAGTTGGTAGTTCATGGTATGAAGTCGAAGCCCTTCATCCTTGGCYTCTAGCTTGAAATCGAAGCCCCTCTTTGGCGTCTGACTTGAAATCGAAGCCCCTCCTTAGCATCTTTGACTTGAAGTAGAACCTTCCTCCATGTCTCGAAGTCGAAACTTCAAAAGCTTAATCTTGCATAAGAGAGAAACAAAAGTAGCGAAAAGCAGAAAAGGATAGTATTAAAAAAAAAAGAAAAAGAAAAGAACAAACAAAAGCCAAAAAATGCCGACCAAAAGAGGTTAGATTTGCTGGAGCTCCATTAAGTGTCACCACTTCTCTTCATCGTCCGACGGACTGCAGGGCTAGAAGAGGGTTTTGGCCGAATTTTGCTTCTTATTCATATCTCTTTTCAAGTGCAGCTTTGGGTTCACCGGTGAAGTCATGGATGCTGCCGCACTCTCGGTCGCCATTGCAATTTCTCTCATTCATCTTCATACAATRGACGAAAGTGAGTTGCGGGTGGTGAAAGCGAAGGCCGAGCTGATGGGGCATGGAACTGGACTCAAATTGGAAGATAGAAGAGCCTATTCTGGTCATCTTCCCCATTACAACTCACTGTCACCAAGATCACCACCGGAAGAAAATGGAAGGTGAAGAGCCATTAGGCTACCGAGGAAAACCTCTAAAATCTTCACCACTACAGATTGGAAAGGATCTGAAAGAACAGAAGACAGGACCATTTTTCCCTTTCACCACTTGCTCCTCGACGTCATTGTTTAAATCTCCGCCATGACCATCACCAAGGCAAGGCTTCAGTTTCTTCGTTGACCATCACCAAGGCAAGGCTTCAGTTTCTTCGTTGCTGCAAACTGCCTAAAGATGTTATTAAAAGTCGGTGGCCACCGCAAAAAAAAGGCAGATGGTTGCGATGGCCACCGCTGCAGTATGAAGATGACATTGCAGATTGACTGTCGACAAGGATGATGAAGTGCAGAGGAAGATGAACCAGTCTTCGGTCTTGGGTCGTCGGTCTGGGCCGCCTTGTCTTGGCCCACAAAGCAAATGAACAGGAAGGATGGGCCATTGATCTTRTGGTCTTGGACCGTCTGTCTGGGTCGCTTTCCTTGGCCCACGGAGCAAACGAACCAGAAGGATAGGCTGTCGGTCTTCGAGTCTTCAGCTTTCTGTTTGGACCGCCTTCTCTTGGTTCGAAAACGAACCGAAAGGATGTGCTGTCGGATGGGCCATTTGTCTTCAGGTCTTGGTATGTATTGGTACACGAGATATATCACAAACCAATATGTAAGATATATTTAGATTATATTTATATTAGGTTCAATATATAAGATGTGTTTGTGTTAGGATTAGGAAAATAAGTTTTATCTCAACTTCACTATGTAGTAGTATGCGAGATATAAATCATAACTCCAATATTTATCAGTACATGATATATATTATACTCCAATATGTATCAAATATAAGATATGTTTAGATTATGATTTTGATTATCTGAAATTAGATTAGGTAAATTCCAGCCAAAAAAATGGAGGAAGAAGAATGGACTCAACGAATTGAAAGAAAAGAAAGCCCAACAAATCAAAGAAAAGGGGGCAAGCCCAGCAAATTGAAGAAAAAAGTCCCCTGTTTCAAGAARGAAGGGGCCCAAATATCTTAAGTACGGTCCAAGAAAAATAACCTTAGTTATTGGACCTGCAATATTGACCCAAATGGCGTAAATTGAGTTGAAACTCGTTCACTCAACAACCACCCATCTTCGAATTGTACTCGTGGCCAAGTACTAGGGGCAATTTGTAGATACAAAAATTTTATTAAAATTAAAATTTCATAATCTTTTTAAATCATTAAAAGCTAAATTTAAATATTCCCATTAAATTGGGGGATATATGACACCTCGACCAATGAAATGGTGACACGTGTCAAAGATGACAATGTTCAACTAATGAAAATCAAGGATGGAGCTTGACAAATCAAGTGACGCCATGTTYCTCTTAAGTATGACTTCGGCCAATCAAATCTATTCGCTTTGCCTATATATAGAGGCCAAAGGACAAGAGGAAGAGGTCCAAAAATTCACATGTGAGGACTAGAAATTTAAGTTGAGAAAAGCTTAGAAGAAAGAGCATCAACTTTCTCTCCAAATTTCGAGATTAAGTTGCGGAACCCTTATAAATTTTCAAAGAATTCAAATCTCGAGATTAAGCTGCGAAACCCTTAAAAACTCTCAAAGAGTTTAAATCCCGAGATCAAGATGAGAAGCCCTTAGAAGATTTCAAAGAGGCCAAATTCRGATATCAAGCTGCGAAGCCCTCGGGATTCCAAAGAGTCTAAATCCTGAGATCAAATTACGAAGTCCTCGAAAAATTTCAAATAAAAAAATCAAGGGATTGCCACAAGAACATTTCAGAGATTGTAATACTTGTTTTATCAAGTTATAAGATTAATATACTTATTTCGCATCCCTTTTATTTTCTTATTATTTTACATATGAAAAATTCGTGTAAACACATATGTTTCATCGAACATGGAAAGTAGTAAATGTTACATAACCAATTCTTTTCTTTTCATAAAAAATTTRAAACATTTTGTGTTTTCTTAATTTAACCAAAAAAAATAAAAAAGGAAAATGAAGGAAAAGAAAAGCTAATGAATACTAAGCATTAACAAGTTGGAGCTCAGCTTCTATTCTCCTCATTTCCTTGAAAGAATGGAAAAAATCTGCCATCACAAAAAACTGGTTTCAACTGTAATATTAGTTAAAGATGATGCTTTCGTCTCTTTATTGAATGTTGAGTTGAGTATTAGATATTCTAAATYTAGTAAAAACAATTTGAGTTACCAATTAAGATTCAACACAAGTAGTTAGTACTTATTGTCTGTCTGTAAAGCTAACATAGGGAACTTGATTCCAAGTCGCTATTCTCTAAAAGCATTTTCATGGGCTCGATGCATGAACACTAATTAATCTTGCAATTTGCATAAAAATTAAATGGTCACAGCTAGGGGTATCCTCTCATTCACCATAGAAGTAAAGTAGGCCTTTCTAAGAATAGAATGCGAAAGACAACAGCACTACATGGTGGTCAAAAAGGGATGGAATTGCCCCATTAATTGTTTACATGCTCGTGTAAGCTGAATTGGATGCTCTTGTCTATTTTAATCAGACCCTAAATAAAATAAAAACTTCAAAGAAAAAGAATAAAAGCCCCATAATTTAGTATTTACTCAAGGACAAAGGATCATGACGTCTTTGCAATTAAATATTTCCCAATTGGCTAGCTTTTACTCTAAATATATTTAAGTAAAAGTGTGTGCATTCTGATGCAAATTTTGATYCCCTCCATACTCAGTGGGTACCTAATGCATTGACCTAATATTTACATCAACATCAAACATACTCGAACATATAAAGTTCTATTTAAAGATGTCATTATATATAAAGAATGGAATTAAAATTTTAATTTTTACAGATACAAATAAATAACAAAGAAATTAGGAAAATTATATGGRACCTTTAAGATTTTAAAAAATATGTAGAAAAACTATTGTCTGTTGCCTTCTAACTCTATCCTTATTCATTTACTTATATAAATCCATTTTCATAGACTATCGAACTGAAAATTTGTATCACATGACATTACATATTATATATTTTTAAAAGAACGTAAATCTTAATTGCATGTGATCAGTAACGAAACTAATGTACAATGGGGTGGCAATAGCCTCCGACAAATTTTCTTTCTAAAAGGAAAAATCTTAATACTGTCCATAATATATAGGTTTCTTCCGACCGAATAGAAATCTCCAGTTTCTTCCTTTCTTCCATGTGGTCCCTCAAGATTAGGAATATGTAAATATTTTCTGCCTTATGACATCATCTATATGTGAAAGTGTAATGTTGGTAAAGTAAGACTAATTAACAAACGATTTCTTATCCATATTGATATTGAAATTGATAATTATGTATTACGATAATATAGATAATGATATCGTAAAGACACAATAAAAGTTTTAGTCGATAATCGGACAAACTCACAAACAGATGATTCCTAATATAATTGTGTTAATTAATGGATGCTTTTGAGCTATAGGTTGGCTGACTTTGATGTAATGGCGTTTGAAGATGCTTTTTTGTACTTGTGGAAAAGATTGAAAAGCATGATCTTTTAGGGTCACCAAAGGTTAATAAGCTTATTAATATAGGGTTTAGGACCACATTACTAGTTCGAGCTTCGACAAACCATATTAATACTCTTAYCTAGGTAGGTCGTCTTAATAAGTTTGCACTGGCTTGCATAAGGCCAGCCTCTCATTAAATCCTTTTATAGTAATCACCTTTGAATCTCTTGAATCTTCTTAGAGATTGGAATCATCATGATTTGTCTTTATTAATTAGCTATTTACATATATATGCCTTGCTTATTCAATCATTTAAGCTAAGATTAGCTGTTTTTCATTCAGAGTTTATAGTTAAGTAACTACTATATTTTTAMCCATAATATCCAGCAAGCTCTAGTTCTTCATACAATGCCAAGAAAAGAACGTTTTTGAAAATGACTTGAATTCTCTTTTTATACTCTAGAATCCTCAAAACCATCTTGATGTTTCTTCCCTTGATTTGAGAAAAGAGGCAGATCATGTTTCTTAATACTTTTTTCCTTTTTTTCCTCTTAGTTTCATAATACTATGTCAAAGGAGATGAAAATTGGTGCTACTAATAAGAATATCACATTGAAAGTTAGAAAAACACAAAAGGAAATGTATTCAATGTTTTTAATGTTTGACTTATGGTAGGTAATCTTGATTCAAGAAGCTTTTCAATTAATATTTTTATTAATTTAAGTTTCGAAGATTTTAGTAAAACCCACCTCGCATTGTTAATTATACTTTGTCATAAGGATTTGTGTCAATTGAGAAATATCAAAATCACTAGGGTCTATTGGACCGGAACACATTATTCGCCTTATTGATATTCATAATGAATCTTTTGTGATAGTTTTATCACTCTTTTTTGTAAAGCAATGAATTTGATCTCCACATACAAATTGCCTTGAATCKAATGTCGAAATTTCTAGGAAGGAGTAACATTGAAAGGAGACAGCCAAGGATTAAGGAGAGCAAACTTGGTCAGAGCCGACATATCTTGCTGGATGCTGTTGCAATTTGCTGATATTTCTATTGTAGAATTTTCTCAAATTTATCTTCTTAGAAGGCATAGTTATCCACAAACAAAATTGCAGATAATTTCAAGCAAGACCTGTTGTGCACAGGAAATTACAAATGAAGTCATATATATATATTTGGTAACAGCATCCTCAGCAGAAAGTTAGCTAGATCGATAAATATACAACAGTACTGATAATCACGAGAGGTACCTGTACAGCAATGACGGAAAGATGAACCCAACCCAGATGCATCCCCCAGATTTTCTTGAGCAGCATGACATCGATAACTGTGTATATATGTGTGTGTGTGCGCACATGTGTGAATTTTTTTTCCCCTTAAATTTTCAGATAAAAAGATTACTACTTTGTTAAAGAATTCAAGATTGGTAGTTTTCAACGTTGGAAAGCAAAAACTCAGTACAAGAACATGTTCTGATGCTTATTTCTAGTACACTATGAATTATATGGCCAGCTGCATCACTGCATACTTTTCTATTTTCAACACCCTCTGAGGTTTCAGCACACTCACCATTTCTGTAATAGGAAACAGAACGTACAATGATWGTCAACAAGTGGGTGGGGGGAAAAGAACTGAATGAATCCTCCGATCTCTCAAGACAGACAGATGAACAATCTTAGCTTTCATCAATCAATAAAGTTTTCTGTTGCTTTTTAATTCATTTTCTTTTCGACGGTGGAACCTGTGTACTGGTGAATCCATGACGACCTCGGGGYAYCTATGCATAACTTACGGGATCATGCTATAGCTCAGAAAACCATGCTCTTGGTATTCCTTTTTTTTAACTTTCTTTTCTCTTCGACGGTAAAACCCCAGTGTACTTTGACGTGTAAAGCCTCCATTCGAGAAGAGAAGATAATCTATCGAAGCTTACATTTAGGATGAAGAGTCAAGTATCGTTATTGATTAATTTTAATCTTATGAATGGAGAAAACACCGTCGTTAAAATTTTGTCCTTTATATGAGTTTTTCTTGACTCGAATTCGTAGTAATTGAAGGAATAAGTTTCTTCACAAAAAGTGATTTAAAAAGAGAGAGTTATTAGATGAGAAGCGCCTTTGAGATGCTACACTAACTACACTAACGAATAACCGATGGTGCATAGGCAAAAAATACATAAATTAGAGAGATTTTAACTTTGATAATACTCGCTTTAACATGTGAGACATGCAATAACTCAGGAATCATGTATAATATCTGCTGGAASTGTTAATTACATATAGGATGGTAGGTCAGGTTTGTGAAGTTGTCCACTCACATGGCACAGAATCAAAGTGGTGTAGCCGCGGAGGATGATTCTGCATAAAACTATGAAGGTGCAACAGAGGAGGAGAAAAAAGGTAGTAAGATAGATATTCATAGGTTAACACCAAACCGACAAACTAAAAAGGTTTGTTTTAGTGGAGGATGATTTCATTACTAGGCTTTATTTTTTAAGGGATTCTGTGCTCTTGTATGAAAATCACTTTCTGCAAACTGCGTAAGCAGTCCGTACGACAGCCATTTTCTATTTTCCTCAACTCATTTTTTTCTCCACATATATGGAATCCCATTCTCACCCCAACATTATAACTATAATTAATTGCATTAGTGTTGTTAACCTGATATTTTTGGTTTTATTAAGATTATTCCTTAAGAAGTTGATAAATACATTAAATCCACTTGGTGTTTTAAAGGTAATCATAAACGAGATATATAAAATCTTGAATCGATCAAATGATAATATCGATGAAATTATTTTRCAAAGCTTAATTTGGGATTTGCATAGTTTTTAAATTTATTATGATTATTTATTCTATGGGGATTGGATAGACTCCTCGTTCGGTAACTTTTATGTTTCAATTTAAGTTTTTATTTATGAGATGGCGGAACATGTGTAGTTTTTGAAAATAGAAATTTGCAAAAGTTGTTTATTTTAGATGTATTTTTTTTTTGTGTTTTGATTTTCTTAAAAGTACGGAAAATGACTTTTTTCTAATTTTCTATCTTGTGTACAAGATTTTACATTATTTTTGTAAAAAATAGATAACTAAAAAGCGTCTTCAATGTTTCTAAAAACAACATAAAGAACAGAATCTTAGTAATCTTGTCGAATCTAATTTAAAACAAGTAAATAATCCCGATTTCTATGCTAGTAGTAGATAAGAAGAAAGAAGGGAAGTCATAGCACGAGCCGAAGAATATGGAAAAGAAAGGTCATCAAATATCGAGAGAGGTAACATAAAATGGAAGAATGGATAAGCTACCCATCACCCCCTTGATATGATGAACTCATGGACACAAGTTGCTCCAAATTTTTAATGTTTCTGAAGTTAGTTGGTGTGGAAATATGTAAAGTTTGATGTCAATGTCTCTCTGTTAAGGTTGTCTCTTAAATTATGTTAGAAAACAGAGAGATCTTTCCTGCTCCTTCCTCTTCCTCTGCCTACCTCTAATYTATATATATTCACTTAATTAATTTTCCATAATTAGCCAACTAGAAATTAAAATAAATTTAATCTATTAATGTATTATGCTGTCAAAAATTAACTAAATAATTGAACCTTAACAAACTCTTCCACCAGAGGGAAAGGAAAATCTACCTAAAATAGTAACCGTAGCATGCCACTGTATAGTTTACCTGGGGAAGGGATACGGGGCAATAATATTAAGGATCGTTCAAGATATATTACGTAATATATATAATACATTACAATAATATAGTTGTATAATTTTATATTGAATTATTATAATTTGAAATGTATCATATATCTTATCAAATATACTTGATAATCTATATATCAATCGTCCCTTAGTATAAAATTAGCGGTTCTAAATTCTTGAGGAATGCGAATAAGTAGTGGTGAATCCATCTTAGAGCAAGGGGTTCTCCAAAAGATTAAAACGTAATTTTTATACTTGTTAGAAGTATTAAATTTGGCTTTCTAAGATTAAAAATATTTAGTTTGATCCTTAAAGAATAAATTTATTATTTCATCACTATGAATCAAGGCGGATGTACGGTACAGCAGGGGATTTTATCATTTTCTTTTTTTTTAATGGGGAAAAAAGACAAAAAAAAAAAAAAAAAACCAAGAATGTTATAAGAGCTAGATAGAGATGGCAAGCCAAGGAAAAGACTAGATTGCATTTTGCAAAAGTTGGGATGGATAGTTTGGTCAATATAGAATAAGYCCGGCATGGAATTAGCTAGGCATTATAAGAAGGGGTGGCAGCAYAAATTTCAAAAAATGTGGGCAGTGGGCTCTCTCATGTTGGTTTCCTCTGCTCCTTCAATTTGATCAAAAAGCACCGTTTTTGACTCTAAATGACATATGAATCATATAATAAACTATGGTCTGTTTCTCTTTGAAACGAAGTCAAAACCATAGAGATAGAAACACAGAAAAAGTCACTATCTGGAAATATTAATCCATCATTTTGTTTCCAGGCGATGAATCATAGTAGAAGAAGAACACTACCATAATTAATGATTATTTTTGGAGCCAGCAGCAATGATATAGCCCCCTCAGTCTCGAACATGAGGAGTAAGGAGTCAGAAATTTTGTTTTAAGGGATAAAAAAATAAATGATCGAGATATTGACAGGCGAAAGAATACTTTTAAGAAAAAAATGCTATATAAATTTTAAAATATATTAATTCTACATAAATTTTTGAAAAAATATCAGAATCATAGCCCTGAAAAAAAGTAGGAAGAATATTGTTGTCTTTTGAACTTGATTTTTTCTTTATTCTGTTTTATAGGTTGTGCCAGATTAACAGATGTACAATTCAAGTGGTGCAAAAAGGCCTCCCAACAGCAGGGGCCCCCTAACACACACTACTCACATAGAGGGTGGCACTTTTTAGCACTACAAATTCACCTCCAATCCCCTCTCTTATTCCTCGTTCAACATCATTCCATTTCCTCTGTTCTTCTCTGTTCTCTCTTCCTGCTACTTCTTCTTCTTAATTCCTTCACCTTCTACTTTCACTAACAGAAGAAGGCACAGGCGAAAAGTAAATTACGACCCTTGTTCGTAAAGTTCTTGCTACTTTGTACTTGGTTCTTCTTTCCAGCTCAGTCCATAAACTCTTTGAAAGATTTTACTGTCATTTCAGCATGTCAACCATATTACAGCCTTGTTTTGAATCACAATTTATCGAAACAGCAACACTAAAGCTCAAAATTGCTCCACCAAAATCTGTCGAACTTATCAGGAGTCCTCCCTGTGTGGCGGACGCTATCGAACATAGAGAAAAATGCCACCAGCTAGCTGTGCATGTCGGTGGAAACGCAGCTGCAAAAACTGATCTTTGTGGGCTGAGTTTCCAACAAGTTCTCTCCAATATTTGTTCAAGTCCCAAAGAAACAATGGAGAAAGAATCTGTTTACGTGCACCCATTGTCCAAAAGATCTTCATCTTCGAGGTTAAGTGAGAAAAGCTTCGAAATGTGCACTGAAAATCTTGGGAGTGAGACAGGTACTGATGTCATGGACAGCAGCATTTTGTCTAATTTCTATCCATCCATTGATTCTCCAATGCAAAATTCATCAAGGGAATATTCAAAGAACAAGGTGAATTCATCAGCTCGCAGTTTTCCACCTCCATTGACAACAATAAGCGGTGCAAGTTCTCTTCAAGTTAGCCCCCACCGCGAAGGAGGTAGATTGGTTATCAGAGCGATCGAGACACCAGTAAAAGAAACTTATCTACGAGCTGAACGAAGCCATGGCCGCCTCAGACTCTGTCTTTTGAAAAATCATGCTAGTAAGTTTGACTCGGAAGCGACAGCCGAAGAAAATGAAGTTGACAATGAAGACGATGAAATAGACATGGTGGAAGAAAATGAAAGCTATATCAACGATGAAGATTTAGAAGAAACGCAAGAATTCGAAGATCAAAATAACGAAGATGATCAAAATTATGCAGAAATGACTTGCGGCAGCAAGGATATGGATGCAAATAATTTTGATATTGAGGTTGAAATGGGAATGGACAAGTTTCAAAGGTTGAGCAGATGCAATGAAGGTGGGCATAACAACAAAGGATTGTATAATTGGGAGCCTTTATGGGTAGCTACATCCTAAAGTTTTGTTTTGGATCTCTTTCATATCCAAGAATTCCACAATTTTCAGTTTGTCTTTTACCCCTTTTGCCCACCCCCCACCCCAACGCCCCCTCTTTTCTTTTCTTTTATATTCTCTTCATTTCATCAAATCCATTCCCATGTGCTTGAGATTGGTAGTTATTTTCGTTATTTATAAATAGTATAGCAAGTTTCGAATTTAGTTGTTCTTGGAACTATACAATTTTGATCTCAAACACAAAGTACAGTCACGAGCCCCAATGATGCAAGCATGCTTCGGATGTACAAGTAGTTGGGAAAAGATCGAAAGAGAAACTCCGTAATTGACACCTTATAAGTTAAAAGATTAGATATTTTTTAACACGTCTTATAATGTATCGATAATCATAACGTTTCATTTAATATCTCTAATTTATTTAGCTTTTTTAATACTGCATATATATCGATCGTATTAATATGCATGTAGTATAAAAGGGTATTCAAAAATTTATTACAAGGTCCCAAGAAAAGATCGAGAGAGAAATTTTCCTATCATTAAATTGTTCTCAATAAAGACAAGTTTGAAATACAAATATGGGATATAAAATTGTGGTTTTCCTACATGTTCCCGGGAGTGGGGCTATATTAAGTTCAAAGTCATTGTGTGATTCACTGCAAGGAACATTGTATTTTTGCATCCAAACAAAGCTCCCGGACAATCCTCCAAGACAAAGAAACCTAATCAATTTGTTTTTTGATGTGTCTGCGATGGTAGGTTCAAAAAGTATTCAAATGTCAATCTCAGGGTTGAGAYCCTCTCTCCACCAGTTGTATTATCAACAAGAGAAAAATGAAAATGATCAATAAAGAAAAACTATTAAGGAAATTCATTGTGGTTGAAATTCCATAAAAACCCCTTATTGTTTTACATATTCAAACTATACTTATATAAATCTTTACAAACCATCTTTGATATTTRGYAGTACAGTATGACTCAATTTGAGTGAAATGACAAAAACAACCTTCTTATCATCTATAATTGTAAGTGACTATTGGAACATTTCATTTTTTTTTTTTTCATTTCTCCAGGAGGCCCAAGTGAGGTTCAATACTAATTTGGTCTTTTATAGAATTTTAGGGATGTTTTTTTACTCAACAAGAAAATCTAGCTTTTTTTTTTTTATCTATGAAATTTCAAAATTCAAAATTTGAATCAATTTTTTAACTTAATTTTAATTGAGTTTAAATCAATAATGAAAATAGAGTTTGTTGAAGTCGATTAATTGATTGAAACATATCAATCTTTAAACATAAAGTAGAAAACCTAAAGTAGAAGATCCCAGAACCTTTCTTTGTCCTAGGAAATCTATGAAATCTAAAAATTCAGGATCGACAGTGACAAGAATTTGATTTATTTTCCTACCAAGGAAGAAGCCGCCCTTAGTAGGGGGACTGGGATTGAAAAGTTACAAGGTAATTCAAAGATTCTTGATGGCATTGGCATCTTTGACAGGTTTTAGTTTGAAATAATTTGACTTTTTGAATTCTTTTTTGTTTGGTGACCTGCTTAATTGTAATTGTTATTATCGTGTTGTCTAATAGTATTTGCTATCTATAGTACCTTAACAAGGGAACAAATTTACTTGTAAAAACAAAATGATACATATCTCTATCGCTCCTTTATTAGATGAAGTCAATTTGAAAATTTCTAATTATTTATAATAATTCGTCGAGAAAATTATAGTTTTTGACACCAGAAAGAAAAAGAAAAGAAAGATGCTGACTAATGGTAATGGACGGAGTTTAATCGATTAAATGACGGAAGAGTTTTAAATGACATATTGTTATTGAAAAGTCGAGATAATTTTTTAAACTTCATTTCCCCCAAGAAATTATACTATTAATTATTTGACTTGAAGAAAGATRTAGCACTATGAACTTCTTGCTGGCTAATATTGGAGAAAGGCACGAATTGCTTTCTTCAATTTTTATGCACTAGTTATAATGAGTAGAAGGATTTGATGGCTGGATGAAAATTCCTTTACAGAGCTCCCTTCTGTAGACGGCAGAAGCAGGACATGTTACGTCTGTGCCAACTACAAAATGATACTAACCAGAACTAATTTCTTGGAAGAAAATCTCTTTCTTCAATCATTACAAACACCTAGAGAGTTCCTTTTGATGGGACTGCAAATTAATCATACTTGCTATACTGCTCCAGTGATCTCGGCCGGGATGAGGCAACCAAGCAAAGCTTCACATGCCAACTCCATCGTGAGAATTAAGCTGTCTCGTTCTGATTGAGATCGCCGGACATAGCAAAGAGGGGGGAAGAAATCATGGTTAATTCTTGGTTGAGAATGGAGAGAGTCTTATCACTTCTGAGATAATGTATGTATGTATAAAAACGCTTGATGTGATACTGCGTATCTAATGGGTAAGATTTAGAACAGAGCCGTACTAGGATTGGGACCAAAAGATTTGTCTCTGAGATTTTCTGGATCATCCTCCTCAAGATTATTATGTTGTCCACTGCTCGCTAGTGCTCAGCACTGGGAAAAAAGATTATTCCCTTCGACAACATATGGGATTTTGAGACATCCCTGCATGTGAACGGTGCAGGTTGGTTGGTTGGTTGGTTTCCACGATCATCGGGATCCCCGAACCTCATATGTCGAGTCGAGTAACGTCAATTGTTCGAATGTGGTCTAGACACATTCTTTTCAAAAGCAATACATTCTATATCGGAGTTGAAGAGACATAATTTTGAAATAGCAACGTCATTTTTTCTTCTCTAAAACCCCTCAAATATGCAAGGAAAAAAGAAGTTGCAATTCTTATACATGTCTTATTTATGTCGAAATTTGGCTGCTGTGAAGGTAGCAAAAAGACCAACTTGGACTGCCTTAATATGGAAGCAGCAACTAATAAGATTGCCTTTACGTATAGTTGAGTTCACCTTATCCATTCCTCACTTTGCATGTGGAAACCATGTCGGAGACTCCAAATATTAAGCGTTGCTTAGCCAAAAACCTATTGATTAAATCAGATTTGTTTCTTAATAATTTTAAAAAAAAAAGCTTTTGAATATCAATCAGAAAATCAGAAAATGATGAAAACGAAAAGGAGAAGTATGAAGCTGCTCCACCAGCATTCCTGTTCCTGATGATATCGGGTGACAGGTTGATCAGCATTGAGCAAAAGAGCGAAAAAGAAGTATAGTTAGATTATCAATTCCTTGTGGATGAAGTATTCAAGCATACATATTTGGAAAGATCCTGGCACGAGGAGTGGAGGGTMTGGGCAGGTGACGGAGTTTCTAAGAGATTATTAGATATCATCTTCTAGTGTTGTTTTTCGTATCACTAATATATTAATGAAACTAATACCAAGAATCTTGAATGGAAAATAGTTTAAGGGTTAGTTAAATTAATCTCTCGAGCTTGTTAAAATATTCAATAAAGAATCTTTAATTTAAGGGTCGATGTCACATGAATGTAACTCTTTGTGAACCTTGCTTTAGCTATAACACCAACTTATGAAACAATTTTTCATTGGCTTTCTGCATCAAAAACCATAATCTAAAGGACCCAGAAAAAGAAATATTATAAAACAAAATATGATTCATCTATGACTTCTTTTAATCTAATAGCTTAGATAGTCAGRAAGTAGACTAGTAAGTTAAAGCGAAGTTTCATATTCGATTTTTACTTGTGATCATATTAAAAAAGCTTCTGATCAAACCTTTAGAATCAATATCATCAATATCGAGTTTTGAGAGAAAAATAAATTGACTTCTTTTGATTGATGTCGGACGCAAAAATTAAAAATTGATAGAAATTCTTCCCACTSTTTGCATTGGATAATGCAAAGGGCTTACCTCACTACTTTTGCCCAAAAAAAACCTTGCTTACTAAGAAACCTAAACAAAATAGGAGGAAAAAATAAGAAAACCTTAAAGAAATGTAATAACGTAATTGAATTGATTCCTACTGGTTGGCCCCTCTATGAATCTTCAAAGTTGAGTTTTGTGCTTCCTTTACGAAAAGAGAAATATCAAACATCCAATTATACAAAAGCAATTATTCAAGAAAAGTCTTTCTTTTTCCTTTTTCAAGAAAAGTCTTTCTTTTTCCTTTTTTTAAAAAAATATTTTTGTGGCTTATACCAGAGCACTTGCAAAATTGAGTATGGCTTTTTGGCTAAGATCAAATATCTGTGAAGCACTTACAAATATTATAATTAGAATCTATTTATTTCTTCCAATAATTTGACCTAATTAAAATAACCAATTAAATTTGATCTTTTGCACGTTTATTATTTAAAGATATGGYATGTCTGAAATGTTGCCGAAATCTGGTCATCTGCCTTTTTTTTTCTTTGTTCTTTCTGCATAAAATATTGTACCCTTTCAGCAGCTTCACGCAAGAAATTTTCATAATTTGGATAGCAATTCGTAGTGCTACGGTGGAAAACACGTACCTGATATTTGTCCTTTTCTTTATTTTTTTTCTTAAAGGCCAAAAAAAAAAAAAAGGGTAGAAAAGTTGTTGACGTTTGAAGGAACCTGAAAAGCTTTTGATTGCTCAAATTGAAACTTCTCCTAATATTATTTATGTATTAAATATAGAACATATCTGAATTTGTCATATGAGATTATATTAAGATATAATCCAAAACAAATTTTGTACGGAGACAAGAAAATAATCCAAAATGTATTCTATTAAATATATTGTATATATAGATCAATTATCGATTAATGCATTTTATAATTAATAATATCACAAATTCGTTCATTGTTCGAATTAATTTTATCATATCCTAATGTTACTTATATATTGTAAAATGATTACAGTAACCTTTTTATTCAAAATAAGTCTTTCTTTGAAAAGTTGCTTTTTTTTTTTTTAATTTTTTATCCACAATAGTCAATGTAAATTAAACTCAGTAAATCAATAGTCAGCAAAAAAGTGACTGCACCGACCTTTTTCTTTTATTTGGATAAAAGTAAAAATGAATTTTGATATTTTATACTAAAAAAACAAACATTTACTAGAAGCATAAAGATCATATAAATCCATACTTGTCTCATTCTTTATGTGTTTGTTTGATGTAACCCTGTGAACGTATTGCCTTTGGGGACCCCTACCTCTCCAGCCTCTCTTCATAAGACACTTGCTCATTACTTTGTTTGATAATATTTTTATCAATTTTTATATTATTATAAGATAAGAACTAGACGAACTCGACGAGTAACAGTTCTAAATCCAATCAGATACTCACAACTTCCTTGGTTCATTTTACTGCATTGGTCCATTCAGCTACACATGAACACTTGTACGACCTTTGAAGTATGATCTTATTCATCACTGGTGATCATTTCCTTTTGTATATGGTGGAAGTATGAATAAAATATCAAAGGTGATTGCGTCTCTGTCAAAAGATTGGCAAGACAATAGGGTATCATTTCTTTTAATGGTGCACATATGTTTAGATGTCCATGTACGCATTTGGCAAGAAGCTAAGGATCCAAATGTACTAAATTTGTAAGCTATATGGACAAGTTCCCTACTAGCATGAACATTTGTAACCATATAATTGGAACCAAAAGAGAAAAGAAGAAGATCCGTAAATAGATTACAAGAAAAGGACTATGAGACGTACATGATGACAATTTTTTTTMGGGTTGCCCCATTTAAACATGGACAGTTGCTCTTTTTGCTACCTTTTCCATCAGAAGATGAAGAAAATGATAACTAATTCAATCAACATTGAATAGGTTTGTGTGGAGCATATGAAAGAAAGTTTATTCTTGAATTCTCTTAAAATTAAGTAGGAAAAGGAAGTGTTTTGAAACATAAATCGTTAAATTTTATAAGAATAAAATAATCCTCGCATCTTTTTGTGGTTTAACGATGATTGAGTTGAGTAAGAGAGATGCTGCTTTTGAAGGAAAAGGAGTCAGGCAAAACCCTAATATCATTTCATGGGAGAAAGTGAAAAGGAGGAAGAACTGCGAGAGACCAACCACCTCACCTACATTATCAAAAATCATGGAGGAAGAGACATGGAATATTCTACCCACTATTGGCATATGTAGACTTGTAATAGGGCACAAATTTTGTTTCTCTCTCCATTCATGATGTTTTAACCTTTCAATGATACAAATCTCCCATAATTCAGGTRTTTCCATCAAAAAGTCTCTTTGTCCATCAACAATGGAAAGAAAAGGACACCACTACCATGGCACTCTTCATCATCTATCATGCAAAGCATCTCACCGTGCACTTCCAAATTCTGCTCTCACTTTCTTCCTGACTAGTTACCTCACCTGTTATTCAAGTCAATTCCTGTCCAAACTTTCAAAAGAAATTTGAATATGTGCATGAATCAGAATCATGTTCATTTTTTAAGTTACATTATCCGACATCATCACTTGATAAGACTAATTAGAGCTCCTCACATTATCTAACTCTTACTTGAAAAAAAATATTTGGAATAAGCAGAACGCCTTACACTTCCAAAATATGGGCTGCTGCACCTGCACGCCTTTTGATTTCCAGAAAACTGCTGGTAACTTTTAGTCCATCCATGCACCCACCTCACCAAACCAGTGAATCTTTTATGCAGATTGCAATGATTTATAGTTGAAACAGGAAGAATTTCTGCAGATTTCGGTGATCGTTTTGATAAGAAAACTCTGTCAGACATGCTTGTATTCTCTGTTCTTTCACTGGCAAACATCTTTGACTTCAATGCTATGTATCTATGGTTGTCGAGAGCACCATCTTCTTCTTTCTATTTGTCCATATATCCTTGGCATCCTTGCCCAACTTATCTTTATTTGACTTCATTTGTACAATAGGACATGCAACAAAAATAGACCCCATGCAACTTGCTTCGAAAATAATGAGGGGAAAAAGAAAAAAGGTAAAAGTTTTTCCTTTTCTTTTCCAATGGCTATATATTACTATGTCAGTGCAAGGATTATATCTTATTCTATTACTCGGTTAAAAATAAGAGAAAGATTATATCTTATTCTATTACTCCATAAAAAATAAGAGGTGATTGAGTTAAAATGTTATATAGCACTAAAAAATTAAAGCATCACGTGAATTAAGAATTGGTCTCATTTTTCAATTCTACTAAACCATCTTTAAAAAAATGAGAAAAGACACAAATGATTCTTTACTGATTGAATCTTCGACTATTGCTCCAACGACCGACCAACTGATGATCGAAAAGAAGTTTACTTACCGTAGATGTTTCTATCCCCAAATTCTTTGTATAAAAACTACCCTTTTAATCATGCAAGACTTGCCCCAATTCTTGAAGTTTACAGTACATCATGCGTCTTCTTGCTTTTCAAGAATCAAGAATCAATAATGAGACACAGGTTCATGCTCACACAGTCATATATCTTTGTCCTTGTTATTACAACAAATYGACTGAGGCAGACCAATCTTAATCTGAGATCTGAATTTTCAAGAGTTCAAGGAGGTCTAGAGCAACCACCTTGTCCGGCAAAAATGATGCAAAAGATTTTCTTCTTGAATTCAAGTATCTCATTCAACACTTCCATTAATTTCATCCTCAGATGTGACTTTTTGCCTAATTGTAAATGTAATACAAGACTGAACACAAAACATGGAGAAAGACCCACTCCCCATGTCCACAGGAAAAGTTCTTATTTCCACCCAAGTCAAAAGTAGTCCCAGGTGTCACGYGGTGACTTTTGAATCTACAAACMAATCGTGATTATCAAGTAAATTTATCAACATTGCYTTTGAACAAGCATAAGGTTTTACTACACATTAGGGTATCGCAATCYCAATTAGATGCACAATCAACAAATAAATACTTTAGAGGTCCAAAAATGTAGAGAATYAAAGCATATTCATTGATTGAAAACACATTACCAAGATTTACATTAGTCTTGACGAGSGYGAGACARCATAGACAAAGTTCATGTACAACTTTGATTGCCAGCAACTTTGTTTYCCAAAACAATTAATCAARATTTTCAACGAACTTATAAGAGTTCTAGCAAACTTTTCCCAAGCGACTGCACTAGACATTGATCTTTTCGAGGAGGTAGGAAAAGTTTGTCTAATTTCTATCTAATTTCCTATACATTTATAATGCACCAAACTAAGCATGGGAATTTCTTTACATYTGTGSTACAATAATAAAATACAAGAAAATGTATTTACAAGCAAAGTAGAAKACAATAGTTGTTGTGTGCCCATGGGCTTTGYGCYCTAGTGTGTTCCAAGTCCTRGGTCCGTCCGGGCATTGGTGTGCTCCTGGGCACTGGTGTTTCCCTGGTCYTTGGCCTGTCCAAGAACTGGTTTCCTTCTGAGCGTAGGTCTGTCCTGGCATGAGCGTGCTACTGGTTGCCGGTCTATCCGGGTGCTACTGTGCTTCTAGGTGCCTGTCTGTAGACGTGCTCCTGGGCATCGATCTGTCTGGACATGGGCATGCTTCTGGACGTTGGTCTATTCGGGTGCYGGTGTGCTCCTGCATGCGCTCTCTAGGGCYCAATGGGCATGCTAGCATAGGCTTGCTGAAGAACGACCCGTGACATCCTTTGCCACCTTTGTTGGCGACGTCCTCAGCGCCTTGTCTTCCTCGTACTCTTCTATCACAGGTTGGAAGGCTTTAAGGTCCTTTTCTTCTTCTCACGTGTTTTCCTTGTGATTCTGGCSCTACCATTTCACCAAGTATTCCTTGTGGTTCTTTCTTTAACTCCTAGTCACTCATTCATCGATGATTGCTTCCGTACTTTTTTCACAAATAATGTTGCGTTTGAACATCCTTCGCCAACTGTCATGTTAGGGCATCACAATAACAATTAAATGCACAACCGACAATAAATACTTTAGAGGCCCAACAATGTAGAGAATGAAAGCATATTCATTGATTGGAAACACATTACAAAGATTTACATTAGTTTTGATGAGGGGGAGACACCATAGACCAAGTTCATGTACAACGTTAATTGCCAACAACTTTATTTGCCAACACAATTAACCAACACTTTCAATCAACTTATAAGAGTTTTGGCAAACGTTTTCCAAGCGACCYCACTAGACATAGGTCTTCTTGAGGAGATGGGAAAAGTTTGTCTAATTTCTATCTAATTTTCTATATATTTCTAATGCACCAAACTAATCATGGGCATTTCTACACGTGTGTTACAGTAATAAAATACAAGAAAATGTATTTACAAGCGCAAAGTAGAATACAATAATTGTGGTGTGCTCATTGGCGTTGGGCGCTAGTGTGTTCATGGTCATCGGCCTATCCAAGCACTAGCTTCCTTCTGGGCGCAAGTCTCTCCTAGGGCGAGCGTGTTCCTAGTCGTCGGTCTGTCCTGGTTTTGCCATGCTTCTGGACGTCAGTCTGTCCAGGTGGGAGCATGCTCCAGGGCGCTATGAGCGTGCTAAAGAACGACCCGAGACACTAGGGATGGAGGGGATGCCTTTGCTCCAAGAATCTGAAAATTACTATTTCAAAAGAAATKGGATTTAGGTTTTTCTTATTTTTAAATAGTATATAGTTTTTGTTAATATGTTTCCAGGGAATTCTTAACCAAATATTAGGTTTGTATTTTAGTTTTAAATTTTTTATTTTGAGTGGATGTTTTTAAATTTATTAAAAATACATTCCATTTATCATTTCTAAAAATTACTTTTGAAAATAAAAATTAAAAAACTCCTTTGATTTATAATTGAATCCACTTATAAATTAAATATTTAGTACAATTAGTCAATATCAGAATATTTTTAAATTAAAATTAAAAATAAAAACTAAGTGTAATCTAATTAATTAGAAATTTTCAAGATAATTATTAAAAAGAAATAAATATAAAACATGTTTTGCCACATTTTGATCGTAGAAGAGTGTTTTACTTAAAAAGCTCAAAACAATCTAAATGTTTATTTTTAGTTTTCAGTATAATTTGTTTCTTTTCCTATTGTTTTCGGAAGTACATTTTCTAGAACTTACATGAAAACAGATTTTCAGTATTTTAAAAATTAAAACTAGAAAATAATTTAAAAACAATAAAGAGAAAAAGGCCTTCAACGTTTTAAAATTTCGAATTGCTCTTGATTAATTTATTAAATAACATTCGAGTTTATGAAAATATGTTAAACGGGATGGACCACCAACCAAATCAAGTTGTTTAGTCTTTTCCTGCSACGATGCAGATATCTAAAGGCCCAAACTATATATTCCAATGCCTCCAWCATCACAAGAACTTAGCTCCTTCATCTCATAGGAGGAGACAAACATTCATATTTCATTTCCAAAGTCAAAATTCTGGCAGAGTACGTGTACTTTCTTTTGATGCAACAGACTTAGTGTCCTTGTGACCTTGACCTTCTTTCAAAAAGGAATTCAGTCTCCTACTGTCCAACATCACAAGAACTTAGCTCCTTCATCTCATGGGAGGAGACAAACATTCATATTTCATTTCCAAAGTCAAAATTCTGGCAGAGTATATGCACTTTCTTTTGATGCAACACACTTACTGTCCTTGCGACCTTGACCTTCTTTCAAAAAGGAGCAAAAACCAACTCATCACCACCCCCCCCCCCTCCCCCTTTGTTTTAGATTGCCTTAAGCCATTATATACATGTTATCTTGGCACAAAACCTCATCAATCATCACGTAAACATCTTTAAAGACTATAGAAGATAGCAATTCTACTTTCTTCATACTCAACCATGAGCAGCATTGGAACCAGGTCATTTGAGCTAAAATTTTCACAATAAACCATCTATTTACACCTCAATAAACTAAAAAATTCTTGTATACTGATATTCCTCAAGCTCATACACGCTCCAATGGCTTTGGCTTTATAATTAAATAAAGAAGAAAAAATCAGATACAGGTTTTGATTCTGAAGTTTTTTTCTTTTTCTGGTGGAACACAAACTGAACAGGGTAATCAGCAACCACCAAACTAGCATACAAGAAAAATGGCTTTCCTAGCCAGTATACATAATATAATCAGAAAGCTATTTAGCTACATTAGAATAGAACAATGCAAGATGAGGTTGTTTTCAGAAGCGCCTTGGTAGTGAACTCCTTCATCATGCCAGGAAATGTGAATCTGCTCCTCCATTCATATTTTAAGTCTAAACACAAATCATATTCTGCAGCTAGGCAGAGTAAGAACACCTCTTCATACCATCATGCCAGGAAATGTGAATCTGCTCCTCCATTCATATTTTAAGTCTAAACAAAAATCATATTCTGCAGCTAGGCAGAGTAAGAACTCCTCTGCATAAAAAGTTTTGTTAATAGTCAATATCTCCTGTTTGTATGTATAGGTTATTCAAAAGTCTTAGAGATGAAACCTCAGTATGTGTTTATTTCTTCGGTGATGCATATCCTAATTGTTCCTTGTATCGGTGCATAATCCGATCCTTGGGGGAGGATGTTTTTGCTACGCCTGCCTGACGCAATATTTCTGGAATTTGCAAATTGATTTTTGTGCATCAACAAATATATATTTCAATATGAATCCAGAAGTATCCACTCATAACTCAGGTGCAGTCACATGTCATCAGATGTAGGTAGTATGTTAGAATTTCAATACTAGCATGATGACATTGGTCGTTGCAAAAGTTCTCCATAGGTTAGTCAGGATGCTGCAGAATTCTAATGAACAAAGACTAATAAGCGTGGACATTTGGAACCAGCTTCATGGTCAAAGATGACAAGCATAAGGAGGGATGAACCCTGAATTATTGACGATAGGACTAAAAATGTCTTATAACACCATCATTATCCATTCTTTCTATGAAATTCCTGCGTAACCACTAACTTGACCAGTTACCGAAACAAGCAATGGTCCAATATACGCACAACAGCTAGCTCAAATCAATTTCATTTTGAGCTTCACAACAGAAGTGAAGGACACACATTACACAAGGTAAAGCTAAAACAGTGACCATCATAAGCCATAATACTGCAGATGCAGTTCCAAGTTACTTAATAGATAACAGGACAAAAGAAAGCACAGACACAGAGATAAGCACTTCAAATCCAAGAAATAGGTAGGAATAAGCACATAAATTTTACCTCTTTTGCGGTCAAGCTCTTCGGCAAGCTCTTCTTTCCATTTTCTCTGTCTCTCAGAGAAACTTGCACTACCCACAAAAAATATTAATCCCAAGAATCAAAAGTAAAACAAATACTCAATTAACTGATAAGAATTATAAGCTAGAGCAACAGTTAATTCACAGACCTGGGACTAGGTGATTCTCGCTGAGAATGGAAAAGAAGTTCCTTCAATTCTCTAAGCTGCGATGACCGGGCCTCTTCAGAATCTAGGTGATTCAAGCCCCCAATATTTGATATACGTTTTGACCGACTAACTGGGCTAGAAGTATGGTTAATTTCAACAGCAGCAGAAAGTCTCCTGCTAAGCACCCTATTCGGTGACTTGCTCTTGGGAGGTAGGTTCATATTATCTGACACATTCTCCTTATTTCCAGCACCAACAGGACTTATAGGACTGGTAGTGTTCAAGGAATTGTAGAATTGTTCATATAAAGGAGTTTGCAGCTTCTTCAAATCTAAAGCCTAAAATAATACAACATAAAATTAAGCATAAGCCTGATTGCCATCATGTAGAAAATGAAATTTCTAACAACAAATGCTAATAGAGGGAAACTCTGTTTTACATGTTAATACCTTTTCATCGAGGAATGCCCTAATTTTGGATTCAGTTACTTCATCATCGTCATCCAATAGAACTTGCTCAACTGGAAATGTGAAACCGCCATCATCCTTACCAGAAACCCCAATGCTATCGGAGGGTTTCTTGATAGCTTGACTGGAAAACAAACTGGTATTCTGTCTCTCCAATTCTGGACTTGCATCAAATTTGCACGGCCATTCATCATCAGGCTCAGACATCGGATTAAAGCTCTAGGTTTAACAAAGAGTGAAAAATCATAATTAGTTTTCATATTCTACTATTCATGCAAAAGTTACTTTTATAAAAAACAAATTAGGATCTCCTGCTACCTTATTACAATCAGTGGAATGCAAGACGGATCCAAACTTCATTGAAGACTTAAACATGAGATCATCATTGTCATCTATTTGGCACATGTCATCATCATAATTGCCCGATTTCCAAATAGACCTATTTCCCAAAAATTTCTCAGGATAAACGGTTGAGCACCTTACACCACCCATATCACAAGCATCCTTCAAACCGTTGGAAGTCATCCTCATATCGAAATTTAACCTGCAGCATCAGAATAATTATCATAGGTTATTTTTCTAAAGATGCAGCAGCATGGAATCTTAGATGCTAGAACTCCAGTGGACAAAAATGCTTACGACTTCTTGAGGTCTACCCTGCTTAAAGTCATTCTGTTTCCAGCATTTTCCTGCCATTTGATTAGTCACAGCCGTTAGTGAAAAGATGACAAAGAAAGAAAATGTGTTCACAAAGAAGAATCTTCAAGCAGTAACTGACCATAATTGAAGAGGGCAAAACAAGATTTGCTCCTTCGCYTTCTCCAGTAACAAAAGGATGCTGCAGATCATCAGCAAAGAGAACAAATCATGTACTTCCTTTTCTTTTCTTAAGAGAGGAGGAGGAGGAGGAGGGGGGGGGGGGGGGGGGGGAATGTGTTGCAAACATAATTATGCTGCAGAACGCCCCAAAGCCAGATATCAAGAAAAACTGATACACAGATTAGGCCTCGATATAAAAATAAAGCAAATGAACCAGCAAATCAGCAATACCTGTAGCAAATCTGATGGTGTAGGCCTTAAATTTGGCTCCCTGTAATAGTATAAAGTATGAAAAACTACAAAAGAAGGATAAAAAGAACAGGTAAAAGAATAGAGCATAAATTTGAATACAAATTAATTGAATTGGTAGCGGGAACAAAGATAAACAATAACGTACTTTTGTAAACATCTTAACAAGAAGTCTTTTGCCTCTCCCGAAAGATGCTCAGGAATGGGTGGATGGGATTTAGTTGTTCCTATGTGGAAAAGGGCAGCAACCTGGAAAAACAAAACACCAGGTCTTGGCACAGAATGAAATGTGAAGCTAAAAACTAAACCACATTTCAGGGTTCAACTTTTCAACTTTTTACATTTCCAACAGCACAAAAGCAATTGCGACTAACATACCTCTTGGTACTGCTGGCTCCAAGGAGGCTTCCCAGTAGCCATCTCAATGACGGTACACCCAACACTCCATATATCAGCAGAGCTATATTTAATTGAACTAATTAGCTTTTGCTTCATTGTCACAAGAAAATATTGTGTGCTCAAGCATCAACAAAACAGGATAACTCAACAAATATGAAATACAGAAGTGTCTGGAATTTCAGGAATACTGCTAGAAATGTGAGCTGAGGGGACTCAAGTGCTTCGTAGCTGTAGAAAGATGTATAGTGGAAACTTTCATTTCATTTTCTGATAAAAAGGCCCATTAGACTTCCCTCTAATCAAACTTTGTCTCATAATAACTATGCTTGCATAGTTTTCTCWGTTGGTCTTCTCCGGRAGTGATCCTTTTCATGCCACTGAACCAGAAAGACTTCAAGCGGCATGCTATGAGACAAAGAATCAACCAAAGACTAAAAACTGCCCAACTAAAAKTCTTCATTTTGAGTCCCCGACTTAATGGCACCAGAAAATAAATGAATTAGGCAATGTTTCCGCCTTACAATCTATAACTGATCTATTGCTTTAATAAGGTAAGTGAGCCATCACAGAAACAATTGCACTCAAATTGCACAGCATCCATGACAAAACAGTATGCATGAACAACCATGGATGAATGTGAATCAACTACGCAGCATTGGCTTACAAGAAAGAATCTTACATCCTAAGCATTCCAAATTCTAAAATATATCCAGGAAGRTAACTGACATTAGTTAATATTTCTTGCAAAAGCAATATGTGTGGGCTCTACCTTGGTGGTTGGTGGCTTTGTTAAAATCTTTGGTTATATGGTGCTGCTCAGTTTATGGTTCCTAGAGGAGGACTATAAAGGACACCGTAAAAGGCTATCCAGAGAACACATGTTTGTCATCAGATTATGAGCAGTTCAATGAATGTTAAACCTGACAGGTGCTAACAAATGAGCTGTTTGTGTTTACTCACAAGCTATGCCCAGTCTGGAGAATAACTTCAGGAGCCATCCAGTAGGGAGTACCCTTCATTGACTTAGCACCAGTCATTGTAGCCTGTCGAGTGCCAAACACYGTTACATAGAATTTTCCGATAGAACTGCCAAAGAAGACCATAAACAAGGAAACAGAAWATGCTAAACCGTTGTCATACCAATTCAACAACTTTCTTGGATGCCCCAAAATCTGCAAGTTTAATGCATCCTTTATTATCAACGAGAATATTTGCTCCCTAAAAAGACGTCTTGTCAGGTATAATGAGCTACATAAATGGACTGTGCTTCACATATCATAAATTTTCTATTAAGCGAACTATTTCCCACTAATGAATTACCTTGATGTCCCTGTGCATAATTCCGTTCTTGTGCAGATACTCTAAGCCTAACAACAGCTGTTTTGTATACATTCTAATAACCTGATCAGCACAAAAAAGAGGAGGCTTACACATGACTTCATGGAATGTCAGGGTTCAAAAATAGAAGGGCTGATATTAGCAGATATAGTGTAAATTAATCATTGCTAAAAACTTTCCAACTTTTGTATGATTTCAAACTCCATGGATTGAAACCTTAAAGGACCACAGAAATAGACTTTACTTTTCAAGAGAATTATGATAGAAATTCCCATGCAAATTGACCAGTTAAGTAGGCAATAACCTACCGATTCTGGGAAAGATCCAAACTTTCCCAAAAGGGATGAGATTGAACCACCTGGAACAAATTCCAACAATATATTCAAGGATTCATCCTCTCGAGCAGTCCCCAAGTATCTCTGGTCAAAACAGAACATATAAGAGAAATGGAAAGCACCTAATCTACCACCGTAGCTAAATAGAGGTAGATTTTCTCACCACAATGTTTGGATGGGATAGATTTTTCAGCAGATTCACTTCTTCTTCGAGCTCTCTAATATGAACCTATCAGTTCCAATAAAAACAAATGAGCCAAATTAACCATTCCCCTTCATTTTCTTTCTAATTTTCTAAGACCTTCTTAAAATGAGACTGTAACAAAATTTTAATCAAAACAAATTCCCATATTAATGGAAACACAGAAGTTACCAATTTTCTACCCGAAAATTCTGAATGAGCCCCAATGTCAGTTCAATTTATATAAATAGAACAAAAATGGAGAACCAAAATTTAAACTGAACGAAATTATCGAAATTCAAATATCCATACCTGCGTTCTCTCTTTGGAAGCACTATTAGCTGCAATGGACACCTGCAACCGAACAAAAATGTCCAAATCAGAACTTCAAAGGCCACAACATTATAACAAAACATGATTGCATAAGAAACAATCCGCATAGAATCACAGTTAGTAAAATAAATAATGGAAATTGGACCTCCTTAACAGCAAGCAACTCTCCAGAATCAAGATTCATGCCCATATAGACCCTCCCAAAAGCACCACATCCAATTAACTCCCCTTTCCGCCACCGGATCAGCGGCTTATCATCTTTCTTAAATTTTACCGTCTCATTCTTTGCAATCGGCGGAAGAGCCGGAACTTGTTGCTTAGAAAAAATTCCGATTCTCGATTTCCTTATACTCGAACCGATCTTTTCAACAAACCCGTTAAACCCATTACTTATCGAACCATTATTGTCRACTGACTCTCCAGCGCCTACTCCTACCGGCTTGAAAACAAAAGATCGCCGGACGGAGCCGATAAAGTCTTGCATTGCATCAACTTTTTGGAAATCAGCACTTCAATTTCGTGAAACTTCTGTGACTACTGGAAAGGCGATTTCTTCTAGGGCTTTTTGGTTTGCATTTGGCGGTGATAGTGAAGACAGTGAAGAGCGGAGAGTGATGTTGAGAGAGAAGAGGGAAAGGAAGAGAGATGTGTAATTCAAAATTAAAATAATTGAAGAAATGGAAGGTGTTGTTAATTTTGAATCTTTTTGGCTTTTCTCTTCGGAGTCTTACAATGYAGTCCCTATATTTCTCAAAATTATGGTTCCGTCCATATGAAATTCAAATCTTATTGATTAAAGATCTTTACCAATGTTGCAAAGCACTTTACAATGATGATGCGTTAAAAAATATAATAATTTAGCTGTTGACGTAATATTTTTAACTGATTTAGCCGTTATTAAGAAATTAGTGTTAAAAAATTAAAATGTAATAATTTAATGATTAAAAAATTTTAATTGCTATTTAACTAGCCGTTAAATTAATCATTGACGTAATATCTAATCGAGTTAGCACTTTATATTAATACAAACCGTAATCAGACGAATCAAAATTTAAATATAACATTCTCATTTATTAAAAAATTACATATAAAATATTGGACCTTCAAATGAAAAATAATTACAATTTTTTATTTTCTTTTTATTATCGATTAATAATTACTCTTTCTTATAAATATTTTTGAAAACTATTATGATTCATCAATAAGCTTAAACCTTATTGACTTGTGATTCAATAACATTAGTAAAGTTGTAAATACTCAATCACACTTGTGATTGTTTATTTACTCGTAAAATTATATTCAATTAGAGACTAGATTATTAATTGGATATTTAACTTTTTAWTACCACTATTCTACAAATATAATTGAGAATTTATATTAGAAATTGATCAKATTTTCTCCTCAAAATTCTCTAGTCCTRAAWTTTCTTATAAGTATGAATAMGTTGTGTTCTTCAGATAAATTAAGAAAGTTATAATATTTATCTATCATCTAATATATGCATTTTAATCCATTTAAAATAGTAAAACTTRGACATACTTTGAACTATTGTCATTATGAATAATTTTAAACAATAAAGCTATTATCTCGACTCTTATTAAAAAATTTAAATATTGTATTATTTCAATCTTTTAAGGAGAAAATATCTTTTAATACTTGTCTTAAAAAGTTCGACTAAATTTTAATGAAAAATAATAATTAACTTATCTTAAAGTAAGATAGATATTCTATATGTCAAATAATTAAATGTTTTGAAACACTAYTTATAATTAAAATAAATTTTAGATTAAAAAATATTTTTCTTCTAATTCGTCAATSGAATACAAAACCTTTACGYTCGATTTGTCAATTATCTCAATTACTAAATTAAATAAATATCTTATTGAACGTTGAGATAATTTCTATAAGAAATTTTTTGAAGGAAATGTGGTATCCAAACGGAGAAGGAGATCACTTACTATTCCTGTTACGTTTACGCTTCCCAATATGCTGGTAATAATACCACATACTTATCACGTGCCCATTTGCCACTGGCACACGCTCTCCCTGTAACAACGGCGGCTACTCAGCCCGCCTCCAAACTCCGACGCCTTAGCCAAACGTTCTTTTCTTTTTTCMTTTTTCTTTTTTTGGCCATAGCGCCTTAGCCAAACCTAAACCCACTTCTGTTTTTTTCGCTTATATTTAGTATAGTTTTATCTTTTGGATGCACTATGGCTCTTAATTTGGAATCGATTTCAGAGGCAACTTCTGGTGCCATTGGAGCGCTGGTGAGCACCACTATTCTGTATCCTTTAGACACCTGCAAGTCCAAGTACCAAGCGGAAGTTCGTGTTCATCATCAGGCAAAATACAGGTTAAATTCTACGGTTTCAAGATTCTTTTTTCCTATGGATATTTATCTGGGTCCCACTGATGCAGCTTTTGGTTTCATTTCTTTTTGGTATGCTTCATGCAGTYGATTATGGCTTCATGTATGTTCTTAAGTCTGAATTGTGCAAAGTTGGTCCCTTTTTGTCAAGAATCGGATATTATTTCCATGAAATGGAGTTCTATAATTGATCAAGCCGGTTGAATTTAGATTACTGTGAGAGACTCAGATTCTTAGCTGTAATTTTTTTACATTCACCAGGAAACGAAAGCAGGAATAAGAAAATAGGAACTTTTATCAAACTTGTGTTTCAGCCTGTTGGATTTTGGTGACATATAGTTTCGCTGAATGTATACGCATGTAGCCTCTTGCCCTTGGGGTTGTCCATTAATCCATTTGGTATACTCGTACTACTGTGGAGTTAAAYCTTTCCAGCTTTCTTTCCCATGTCTCCGTTGTCTTATACATAGGTTAATTTCTTGCTGCTGCTTGATTTTGCAGCAAACTAGGTGTAGACGAAAAAAGATACTGGCCCAACATTAGGATTTATTTATAGAAAGATCTGGAATTTCATAAAGAAACATATGATGGCCTATAAAACSAGTTCACCAGGTTTCTACATCTATTCTTCAGGCACTGTAAGTTGTTTTGCTGAATATTTAGCTGCTCATACGTCATAGGCTTTTCAGCCGAAGCATTCTGCTTTAGTTCTTGCTGCTTTACATGCTACTAAGCCCGGCTCTTACTAATATTGCCACCAATATGAATGTTGCTGAACTGCTTTTTAAAAAATTGACTACGCCATACTTAATTTAGTGCAGCAATGACAGACKRCCATATTTAGATAAAGTTGTTGCCCTTAGTCTCTAGATGATAGCATTTTAAGTGGCAAAGCCAATAAAGTATGGATCCTTCTCTAAATRTGTTAAAATTTCTGGGAAAGAAAAAGTAAGGGCAGGTAAATTTTGAATCCTTCTTTGGATATATGATGTGCTATAGCTGTTAAGTGTGTTCTTTCTGGTCCTTCTTGGTAATATGTCCTTGCAAACATAGRATGGAACTGATCACACAAAATGAAAGTAATTCTATTGCTCTTATTTATGTTCAGGAACATATCTGATGTCCTGAGGGAAGCAATTTCCTCTGGCCAGGTTCTTTCATTGTACCAGGGTCTTGGTACAAAAAACCTACAATCTTTTATCTCTCAGTTCATCTATTTTTATGGGTACAGCTTCTTTAAGAGACTCTACTTGAAAAGAAGTGGTTTTAAATCTATTGGAACAAKAGCTAACTTGATTATTGCTGCCGCTGCGGGTGCATGCACAGTCATAGTGACCCATGTAAGTCCTATTTCTTTGCTTCTTCTGCGTGTTATTGCTCTTGGCAAAGATGGAGATATTCGCAAATTCACATAATTTCTACTTGTGTCAGTGTGTGAAACAGTGACTTCATAGTATTTTACGGAATATCTTTCYCTAGGATTATAGCTTCTAGACCACTGTCACGCAAGATTATTATGGAGAACAATACTGAATTTGTGAAGGTGTGTAGTTCAGTCTCTGGTTTCTCGCCTGGAGTTTGAACAGAGAGGGCAGAGAAAGAGAGTAGTCAAGGAAGTATCCCATAGTTTGCTTGGAGTGAGTACACTTTCTTCACAATAAATTGACATTTGTAGAAAATGTCAACCGCTACTCTTGTTAACTTTGTTATAAATGTAAGGTCATATTAGACAAGTCGAATTCAGGTCAGAAGAGAGTATAAAGGAAAAATAACTTTATCTTGCAGTAGAATATTCACTTCTGAAATATGTATATTAAATATGCATATGATGGACTGAGAAGATTTTGGTCCATAGTTGGTGGCACCAAAAGCACCCTAGTAATTTTCTGATAAGAACCAAATTACAGTGATTTATCATTCACTATGCCCTCTGATTTTGGCTCCTTATKTCAGCCCCTGGATACAGCATCTTCAAGAATGCAGACTAGTGATTTTGGGAAATCTAAAGGACTGCTGAAAACCCTTTCAGAGGGCTCCTGGCACGAGGCATATGATGGTCTAGGCATATCTCTACTTCTTACTTCCAATCCTGCCATCCAGGTACTTGGGTTTGAAGCTGTTGTAAAAATGTTCTCATCCTCTAAAGATCATTCCATCTGAAGGTTTTTCATACTTCTCTCTCACCCTAGATTTAGAGCATTTTATTGGGTGGGAGCTAGTGTAGACATAAAAAGGCTCATAGAATGTGGTAATTTGGTCTAATGATTGCTTATTAGTTGAAGATCCTCATGGCCTTAGTATTGGAGTTCTGACTTCCAGAGCTATATGTATTTACCCGCCAGCCCCCCAAAACAACACACACACACACACAATGAAAAGAAATTGAAATAGAAAAGCAAAAGAAAGTTAAAGGAGCTTCCGCTGTCAAGTTCTATGAATTTATAACCAGAGATGCAATGTTTTGCAGTACACTGCATTTGATCAACTAAAGCAAAGAATGCTGAAGCAAAGAAAGACCAACAAGAAAAGCATTGAATCATCTCCAGAAGTTCTTTCTGCTTTTTCAGCTTTCGTACTTGGTGCAGTGTCAAAATGTATTGCCACCTGCGTTACATACCCAGCAATTAGGTAATTTTTGAAACCTTTTTGCGCAGCTCTTACTTTACCTTGAGTATGGGAACTTACAGAGACATGGGGTCTATTTTCAAATTCCTCATTAAAATGATACCACTTGGTCTTCTATATCTAAAATGCACTAATGATATCAGTGATGGTTTCTTCCAAAATTTTGACTCTTTTGTGAATGAATAGGTGTAAGGTGATGATTCAGTCAGCTGAATCAGATGAAGATACTAGGGAGGAAGGTCAACAAAAATCTCGGAGAACAGTTTCAGGTGCACTCTATGCCATTTGGAAAAGAGAAGGCCTGCTTGGCTTTTTCAAAGGATTACAGGCCCAGATCCTGAAGACTGTGCTAAGTTCAGCTTTGCTTTTGATGGTGAAGGAAAAGATCTCGAAGGCCACTTGGGTCCTCATACTTGCTATACGAAGGTATCTGTTCATAACCAGGACCAGGTTGAAAAGCTCTTAAAATGCAGTTGAAGTGAGAATTTTTATGCTTGTAAACCTTGTAAAACGAGGAGCTGGAGTTACGTATGCCCTATAAAGATGATAAGGATTTCTAATAAAATTTGGTGGAAGAAACCCCAGGTGCCATCTTGAAGCAGAATTTTCTTTAGATTCTTCTCAAACCATAGTTTTCCTTCCACCCCTTGCCTGGGTAGGGTTTGTATGTGATATTCTTTRATGCAGTTAAAATTATTGGTTTCMTACGTTCTTGTAAAATTAGTCAGTTTCTTTTCTTCCAATTCTTGATTCAGGCTGGGGCGAGGACATCAGACATATAATCACTAACAACAAAATCCAAAAAGACTATATATTTGATCTCCTGTCCGTCCTCTCTGAACTAGGTTGTGTGCAAAGAGAACAGCTGCCAAATAGAGGTAACTCAGACTTCYGAAAGCAATGGAAAAAGAATCTCCGGCTAAAGAATCTGCAGAATCTTCTTTTTCATTGGCTCAATTAAATTGTCAGTCTACAACATGATACATTGTTGGCAGCTCCAGGAAACAAGGTTACACTCAAATTACATTAACATGAGGAACCACGTGAACAAAAATAGTGTGTAGTATATGAGACCAAGCTTTGAGTTTGAGACCAGATTAGCAGAATTATTATCATCAGCAGCAGCTACGAAGCTTCCCTCTGGTGTGTTAGTAGTCAAAACGACGACCATCCAGTCATTTTCAGAACCAATTCCAATTCCTGTATACTTTGTATCATTGAGAGAGCCTGAATACTGTGACTCTGTATAATTGGAGAGAACAAGACTGGGAATGAGATTGGGGACACAAGCAGGCAATATGGCACCATCTCTTATGACGGTCACATTTAAATGGCATTTTGATAGAACGCTGGGATAGTCAGAAAACTGAGGCTCAGTGCCTGGAACAGTGTTGGCTCCGGTAGAGTTTGTACAGGCTTGATCCTTGAACCGGTCCGCCATACCATCAGCAAGGCACTTTGCGTTATCATTCTCTTTTAATGCTGTCAAATTTAAGGATGCTCTATAACTATTAATTTGCTGAAGAAGGGCCTGTTCGTCATCTGCATAAAAATGATGAAGCAATAAGCATAGGATCACGGGAAGCACAAATGTATTTGTCTGTGGAGGCACTCTTATCCTGAAATTTTGGTTACTTAGATGCAGTGCAATCCCAATTCAGAGTACAATGTARAGTCATTAGAATTACCAGGAAGGCATATGCACACCAAAATYCTTTTKAAGAGTGAAATGGAAATGCTCCAAAAGAGGTATTCCCGGGCTTCTACATGATGCAAGTATGGTAAAAATACGGGCGACATTTTGCAACATAATTCAACAACACACAATTGAAAGACTATTAAGAGCTCTAGCAAGCAAATATCTGAGGAGCACTTTACGAGCTTCAGTTCCTACAGTGTCCAATCTAAAGAGAAAACAACAAAACTGACATAAACATATCGCTGTAGTTACAACTTGATACCATRGATTAGAACAGAAGTTTAAGCAAGTTACAACCACGGGTTGGAGCACAATTGTTCAATGTAACATGAATCTAAAGAATAATTAAGAATACTTAATGTATTAGAAAAAAGATAAGTTGGTTTGACACATTTTCAAAGGTTTCGCCAATCATTTCCTACAACCATTTCAAGTAGAACTACKTAGCTATGATAGTTTCTATCATTTGCTCACTGAAGAAAGAAACAGAGAGTACTAGAAAAGCAGGTTCCTAGACTGCTGCAATTAGGTTCATTGTTACCTTGTCTAGATCCATCATGAGCATGAAGAAAATAAATAAASTAGTTGCAATATTGCCACAATTTCAAAATTGAAAATTTTACTGGTGATGAAAGAAAAATCCAGATCTCTATTTCTGATCGGACAATTAATAGGATAAAGATAAAATTTGATCACTTGAAACTTCGGATTAAGGATTAAAAAGGATCAATGTCTCGGAAACCTAACACACCTTATTCATGAGCATTAAGTTAATTTTAGAAAAACAAAAGAAAAAATGAAAAAAGGAGCGTTAGGTTAATGTATAATGAGAACAACTGCAAATTTAACAGTTAGATAAAAAACAATGTGAACAATCAGCAGAAAACTCTTTAAAATGAACATCATTAACATAGTACTGAAGAACTGAAATCAGATCTTTAGTCTCAATTCGAATACAAAATTAGCAAAAATTGAAAGCAAGAGCCCAGATAAAGAACATCAAAGAACCTATTTATCCAATCGGCCATTAAATCCGAGGGTACAGAGAAAAGCATTACATCACTGATTCCGAAATAGATACAAAAATCAGGAAGAAAAGCCAGTTCAACTCGCTATACTTCAAACTAACTTAAGTAACAAAAGAAAAGGAAAAGCTGAGATCTTCAATCTCAATTTGGATATCAAGTATTTGAAATGAGTAGATAATTCAAAGCTTAAATAAACAATAGAACGAGAACCCCATCTGATCACAAGCACTTTACCTTAACCAACTACAAAAGATGAGCATTCCATCACTAAATACAAAAACAGATACGCATAATCAAAACTGGGAAATGAATATAATGTTAAGTGGAATTGTAAATTACTAGTCACCTGCACATTTGACAGTTTGGATGAAGAAGAAAATGGAGCTCAGAAGAAGAGAGAGAAGTAGGTAACGTGAAAGAGACGACATTATGAATATTGAATTGAAGTGAGCTCGAAGATTCATGGAGGTGGGCACTACTTACTTAGCGCAGTATATTTATAGAGCTGAGAAAACAGCAAGGAGGAAGACAACATGTCATCATCTAGATCGGTGTCTTCCTGTTCTAATTCCCTTTTAAAGTCTCATTTTTCTATTTTCTTTTTTTCTAAAATTTTATGAACCATATACTCATCAATAATCTGTCGGAATAATTCGAACTTGGATGATGAAACAAGCCTCTGGAAGTATATTTTGCAAGGAAATTGGATTAGATGGTGCAAATATGTATGTCCTAGATTGTTATATAGATTTTTCACCCAACCAAAATTGTCATTAATGCATAATTGATTGATCTGAATTTGGATATGCAGTGATGTTATCTGGATTTAACTACYTTTCAATCAGATCACCGTAATAAGTTMAGTCCACATACTATTTTCGAGTCATAAATAGTAGTGTTTATAGTGTAGGTCGTCTGATTTTACACATCTTTCAAATCAAGTTTGTAATCCTCGTCTAAAAATTTTGAAATCAATCGAGTCATTCAAAATCTGAAATCATTTAAGTTTAGTTTTGCATTGATTTGGTACAATATTATGCTTACAAAATATATATATATATATATATAAAAGAAAAAAGTAACGTTTCAAAATAGATATTGTAAGTTTTGTAGTTTTCTTCTCTGATAATGATATTACTAGAGATGAGAAATGTTTCTGAAATAGATACTCAGACCAAAGTGTAATAGCGTATACCTTTGTAAATTAGAGCAATGGAAAGAAATCTAAATAAARGTTCAAAATAATTTCAGATAGTTTATAATATATAATTCTTTTAAGRTGGTTATTTTAAATGAGTCATTAAATATAAATAATTAAGTATAATAGTAATATAAGCAATTTGGTTTGRTGRGATTTGAGAATTTTTTGAAATTACCGACTGCGCCAAAATCAGCATTTCAACCTAAGCCCAAATTAAAACCAAACCAATTCGAAATCAAAACTACAAATCGATATGATTCAATTTATACAATTTTAATTTTTCTTAAATACCCCCGAGTAATTGAGATGTTAGAGTTAGATCCCCTCTCCATCAATATATTATTACATATTAAAAGATTCTAACCTATGACAAATAATCAAAAAATAAATAAATAAATAAATTTTGGAGGGTGYGCGGTTGTYAGGTGGGGTGATGGTTTCCTCCTTTAAGGTTCGGAGGTTTCCTGTCCAGAGACTGGACACATCATGTAGCATTTTGATTGAATTGTAATGAGGAGYTTTATAGTGCTTTGATGGTAATGTGCCAACGATCTTACCAGAGTCATCGTTTCTTCACCTTGTGAATTATGTCCTTAATGTCTTGCCTGAYTCATCTGATCAACCATACTGGTCATGAAAATGATTTGCTACCCATATACCCAATAAGCATCTAACCTTGCCTAAAGAAGTCTATTTGGTGAATCTCCAGTTTAGGTGCTCAATCGAGAGAGGGCAATTGTCCTACGGCCTACGAGATTAACGAACATCCGAGGACAAATCCTCAATTTCAGTGCATATTATCTTCATATCTTGTGGTATACTTTGGTGCGATTATGAACAAGATAAATTTTCAAATTTTTCGAATAATATCTTCTATTAATTAAGCATGACATAMATATGTATTAATTGTTTGAATAGAGAAAGAGTGTTGAAAGAGTTCAACAAATATATCTATCATGTTTTAATTAATGTAGCAAAAAGTGTATAACAAAAAATATACTAAAAAATCTTTGCTGACATGACAATATTAAGAGCAAGGACATTTTTGCATAAATCATAACACCGACTGGAAGATCAATTGTATAATGATGCTGCTACTATGATGTTAAAATAATTAGCCAATGGCTTGACATTATACACAGAAATGTTTGTTTAATACAGTATTCAAGGTTGTAAGTTGTAGATGCCGCTGCTTTTGGCTATAAAGGTATATTTCACGCGAAATCCACCTTGAAGAAAGAAGAGGCAACCACCAGTACATACTCAAACCACTCAAGGGAGGGAAGAAGAGAGGCTAAACTCTAAAGAAAGGAAAAGGACATGTTTGTCTGTCGTGAATTTGTGGTCTCTTCTTCTGRATGAATCTGAAAAGATCTTCAAGGCTAYTAGCAGAAACCAATAGAATATTCTTCGATTTGTAATTACAAGTGTGTCAGGGGAGTTTTTGGTAAAACATGCAGGTTCGCTCATTTCGGAAGTTTCAAATGAACACACAAAAAATCGGTGGACGCGATTGAATTTGGATAAATGTGGCTTAGGCCACCAATAGCATGAGATACTCTGCTAGTTCGCTGCTTCCCAGTATTGCGTTTCAAGCTCAAGATACACATATATATACAGCTGCAATTCCATTTTTCTCCTTCAACTTGGAGAAAATGGCAATCGCTGTAGATGGCCGGATTGCATTGTCGGCCACTGATCAGTTACACGGCACAGTTGCATTGGCAGGGAGGAAATGGAGCATTGTGAAGTTCTGTAATGGAGAGTTGATGGGGGAGCAGCTCATGTGCACAAAACTAAAGCAAAGGGCTTACAGCAGTGTTGCATCTCCTCCCGTGTGCATGTCCCTCACTGCTGATGTTTTAGGTCAGACTAAGGTGAGTTTGAAGGCCTATGTAGCAGAAAAATCAAGGTTGAGCCTATAAAAGATATTCATATTAATTCGATTTATCATTACGCTCAAGATCACATAATATGCTAGCATTCTGTCCTCTTTCAATTGCTTTCAACTTACCATGCACAGCTGAGGGACCTGGAGATGGAGAAAAGGGATGCAAGGACCGTTGTGGCAATTATACTGGGAGGTGGAGCTGGAACCCGTCTTTTCCCTCTCACCAAGCGCCGCGCCAAACCTGCTGTATGTTTACATTTCCCTTTTCATTAAATGGAAACACAATCTTCAAGAGAAACTGACTGAAATACAGGGGCATATAGTTTGAGACAGTACACAGCTTTTAAGTGGATAGAGATGAAAGATTGTTCCTCGCAGTTGCTACTTTATCAGCAGATCATACTAATCAAAGAAAGTCAAACTTTCTTAACATAACAGGTACCCATTGGGGGTGCATATCGGCTAATTGATGTACCAATGAGCAACTGTATCAATAGTGGCATCAACAAGGTTTACATTCTCACCCAGTACAATTCAGCATCACTTAACAGGCATCTGACACGTGCTTACAACCTGGGCGGTGGTGTCACATTTGGAGACGGCTATGTTGAGGTACTCCTACCTTTCCCTTCCTTTCCCCAGTGCACTAGCTGCTAGTCCTCTGGTCAAGATTGCAATGCTAATTTCAGTCAGTGTCACTAGCTAGCAATGGCAAGTACAGTTTTCCAACCAGTTCAGATTGGTCTCCTGGAAAATGCTTATAGGTATTTTATATTGATATGCTATTGTTTGRAAGCTGTACTACAGGCCTTAGCTGCAACTCAAACTCCGGGTGAGGAAGGTAAAAGATGGTTTCAAGGTACAGCAGATGCAGTGCGGCAGTTCCACTGGCTTTTTGAGGTATTCAGTTTCACATTTTGTTTAGACTTGTGTACATCACTGCTGTCCCATAGGTTTTCAGTTCAAGAAGCTAGGAAGAAAATAGCCTAATCTTATTGGTAACTTTAACCGATTCCACAACCACCCTGTTTTTCCTGTATTCAAATTCTTGTCCATATTTGCCTGTTCCAAAATGCATACATTATACCCCTGCYACAACCCTACTAAGCTGATATCAAATACCAATCATAGCAAATCATAATTCAGAAGAGTCAACATTTTCTATATAGGAATACTAATAGGAGCAAACAAAATGAACCTGCAAATTCACATAGCATGTAATTATGGATATACATAGAAGCAGTCTTAAGCTAAAAGAAAGTTTTCCATGTCTTGGCTCTCAGAAGGAAAAGCAGACCTAAATTCCTGTAGCTGTAAACAAACTATTTTCGTTTTCCAACAAGTTGCAATGAGCATATACAAAATGAATAAAATTCTGCCCAGATCATGCACCAACTCTAATTGAGAGGATGACCAAATGAAACTGAAAAGTAAAGCAGAAGAACAAGAAGAAATTGCAATATTTTACTACTTATGCAAGATTTTTTTTTTTTTTTTTAATTTCATCTTACCAAGATTTTCTATATTGTGGAATAGTATTACTACTTTGTCAGTTGGAGACTTAGATTCTGTTCATAGGCAAGGAAGTCATGATCTAGCACTTTGGACATTTTAACAATGTAGGATCAGAGAAGCAAGGAAATTGAAGATGTCCTCATTTTATCTGGAGATCACTTATACAGAATGGACTATATGGACTTTGTTCAGGTGATACACACTTTTCCCTGTCTGCTAGAAATGTTTGAGAAGTAACATTACTTCTTTATTATCTCATTCTCTTTAAGTATGATTACCTTATCGATACGAACATGCTTCTCCTCACAGAATCACAGACAAAGTGGTGCAGATATTACCATTTCATCTTTGCCCATAGATGACAGGTAGGAGATGCTCGTATTCACTTGGGCAGCAAACAAGCAAATTTGAATAGATATATCTATCATGGACTCAGACTAATTATATAAATCTATTTAAGATTTGTTAAATTCTAATCAACAGATGTAGCTCTCTTATAAAAATCCACCAAATAAATATAGGACTCAACCCAGGCAACCAAAAAAAAATAATAATAATAAAAAATAAAAAACAAAAACAAAAAAAATCTTCAATCAGTAAATCATCTAACTGAGACATAGTTTTTTCCTCTTCTCTTTCCATGATAGCCGTGCATCAGATTTTGGATTGATGAAGATCGACAATAAAGGAAAGGTCCTTTCTTTCAGTGAAAAGCCAAAAGGAGATGACTTGAAGGCAATGGTAATAGCCAAACATTAAAAATATCTTGGAACCAGATGCACTATAAGATTTTCAATTAACTGCAGTAATTTAACAAATACTTTAGGCAGTGGACACCACTGTTTTAGGGCTATCTCGAGGAGAGGCTGAAAAGAAACCTTACATTGCATCAATGGGAGTTTATGTCTTCAAGAAYGAAATTCTTCTGAATCTTCTAAGGTAACTAATCTCATTTATGACTTTTGAAGTAATAGAACTCGTAAACATCAGTAGAGATTGCCAATGTGTCATATTGTAGTTCCTTAAGCCAACAGGATAAAATGAATTAAATACTGTTTGTTTATCTGGATATAGATGGCGATTTCCAACCGCAAATGACTTTGGATCTGAGATTATCCCTGCTTCAGCAGCAGAATTCCACATCAAGGTCTATCCCCTTTTTACATTTTTCCTGGTTTCCATTTTTTAAGATCTTTTATAAATCTGGCATTTGGATAAAATCTTTATGTTTGTTTGGAGTATCTTTGAAGAAATATTTCATCCCAAAGCACAGAATGTGTCTGTGGGTGAGTAAGTGTGTCAATATCAATTCATAGCCATGTGCATTCCAAATTTTCACCGAACCGCAGTGTTTGATGTACATCTGCAGGCTTATTTATTTAACGATTACTGGGAAGACATTGGTACAATCAAGTCCTTTTTTGAAGCAAACCTTGCCCTCACTGAGCATGTAAGTATAAGCAGAATGTACTTTTGTCTGTCTTACATTCAAGCCTCCTAGAAAGTGCAATAATAGTTAAATTACACAATCTGTTATGCGTGGGCATGCTGGGTAAATATAAATGTGGACAAAGAAATGCATACATCTCTATATATCTTTATATGTCTGAAAAGGATGGCATACTTTTAAAATCCAAGTTTGTTAATAAGTAAATATGCATACGTGCTCATACCAGAAGTAACACAAGAGAAGAAATCAAAAGATTTATCTAAACTGTCATATACCTTTAGCTTCCATACAGTTGCACTATGGCAAAGGAAGGGAAATCTAAGATTAAGTCCTGATTAGCAAAAACTCTTACACAAATTCATTTGTCTTGTGCCTTTTTTCAGCCACCAAGATTTAGTTTCTATGATGCTACAAAGCCAATCTATACATCAAGGAGAAACTTACCACCGTCAAAGATTGAAAACAGCAAGGTTTTCTATTTTCCTAGGAGCAAATTGATTCTAGCATGCTCTAGTATCTTGGCTTCCTAGAAAAGTAAACAGAACACTTTCTTACAGCTATGCATGTTCTTCTGCAGATTGTAGATTCAATCATATCACATGGTAGTTTCTTGACTGATTGCTTTGTGGAACACAGTGTTGTTGGTATCCGGTCCCGTATAAATTCCAATGTTCACTTAAAGGTAAATATTGAAATCATTGGAGATAATTATATATCACCTGTATCTTTCAGCTTCAGTTAATAAAAAGAAAGGAAAAATAAAATACTATTTTGTTTTATGCATCTTATTCCTTATATCCCCCCACCCCCCTGRGGTGCAAGTTTGGAAAATATCTTGGATGACTTTCTTGTTACAGGATGTAGTGATGCTGGGGGCTGATTACTATGAAACTGAGTCTGAAGTTGCATCATTGGTGGCCGAGGGAAGAGTTCCAATTGGAATTGGAGAAAATTCAAGAATCAAGTACAATCTAGCAAACTTTAATTTTTACCCAGCTTACCAGCTTAAAACTGTTTTCAAGGATTTCTTAACTTCCTCTTTTCTTTTTTGGTTTCTGCAGGGGGTGTATTATTGACAAGAARGCTAGAATTGGAAAGAATGTTGTTATTGCAAATTCAGAGGTATTTTTAACAAAATTAAAGTTGGACGTTTTAAAAATAAACAATCCTCTTGTTGTTTAAGGAAAATTGACGTTTTAAACATAAACAATCCTCTTGTTGTTTAAGGACATTTTCTGTGTCTTTCTATCTCCTTTTAGACTTCCTGAACTGAGATTTGAACTCTTAAAGGCTGCAGTGACTTGGCATAAAACTTGCTTGACTTCTGGTGACATGAAAATTAAAGAAGGGGTAAACATTTTGCAGTTCCAAAATACTGTCAACAGSGTCAAGTTGTTTTACTTGCTGAGAATTAAGCAGGACATAGACYTTACTTGCTGAGAATTAAGCAGGACATYGACAAACTTCCTAATATTTTGCCCCATGAAGGAAATAGTTACTATCCTTGTTCCTAGAGAAGCTTGAAATACTCATGATTTGCATTTATAATGAATTTTGCAGGGCATACAAGAAGCAGACAGATCGTCTGAAGGATTTTATATCAGATCAGGCATTACAATCATATTGAAAAATTCAACAATTAAAGATGGTTCTGTGATTTAAAACATAGATCAATTACTTTGTCAGCTTATCTTTCTTTTTTCCTTCTAAAAAATCATCCATATTGGTCGAGCAGCATGGAAAGAAGCAATATCATGAAATATGGGTTCTTTACCATTTCAAATGCACGAGGGTAAGGATGCAAAAAGAACAATAATTTCATCTGGAGAGCTCAAGTCTAAGTTCTAGTTCAATGATTTACTTATAAGTTTTGTGTATGCTGACGAGAGAGAACATTGATTCTCTGGGTTTTCCAATCAGAAAGATACAGTTCAARGAAGTGAGCCATCTCAGTCCATCAGCATATCAGCTAATATCTAAATCCACGCATTGAAATACTGATATTCGATTAGTTTGTGTACYGCCTAAGCAATTACAATGTATACTACARGWGCTTCAAATAGGCCAAATATAAAAAKCTCCTACACACTAACTRGTAATAAGAAAACAATAGTATGGCAGCAGTACGTYTTCAGAGCTCCAGAGCAAGAACACAGAAAGAACAAGGACATAATGATGACTCCTGTTGTGTTATTGAATTACTCAACTTGCCAGTGATGAAGTAACTCAATCCTATAAAGTTGAATGAACCAAAAATTCTTGCACACAGCAGAGTTTGCCAAATAATACCTATCCKCAAACAAACAAAGACCACACTTTTGAAAGACAATAAGCAGAAGTCAGAAAGAAAATAGATATATTTATCACTCATAAATAAACGAAAAATGTGGGTGCTACCTTAAAACCAAAATCTGTAGAACCTATAGTAATAACTCCATACATTGAAATTTCAATTCGTTTTCGAATCTTTGTAGTACAAATCGTTCTTCAGCTGCTATAATGTTCGTAACAAAACATTTATCATCTGAAAATGGCTTCCTACCTGTCCTTCCGGCTCGATGAAGATAATTTATTGCATCTTTTGGCAGATCAAAATTGTATATGTGGGTTGTTTCTGGCAGGTCAATCCCGCGAGATGCTATGTCTGTTGCAACCACAAGATACTCTCGTCCTGCTCTAACATCCTGCATGCAGAAAACATCTAGATTTCAACCGAGGGACCTCAATCCTGTAACAGGTGTAATAATACATAAATTTTCTTGCGGAATCTCCAATCTTCATTGAACAAGGTAAAGAAGTAAAACACTTATCAACCAATGCTTACCAATAATGATGCTGCTCGCTCATTAAAATTGATACTTTCATTTAGAAGGATTAGTTCAGAGCAACCCACATGGAAATCCTTTAAGTGATCAACTAAAAGAGTACTTGGTGGAGCATTGCCAGCCTTCTTTGACTTTTCAGACTGCAATTTAGTTTCAAAGACAATTATTAACATGAAGGTGAAAAAGTTCAAGTACAGGGAATAAATTGAAACACTTGATCAGCTGCGAAGCAAGCAATGCACATACTAAATCAATTAAATAAAATATTGAAAAAGGTTCTTCACAATATATAGAGTTCAATTTGAATATATTTGCATATATTTATAGCATCCCATCACTCGGTTCATCCTATTCCACGAAAAGAGGATCAAATCTCCAGTTATCTTAAAAGATCTAGCAACATAAAGAGGAAAAGAATTCTGATTCCCACCTAAAAACTATTAGCATTAACTGAAGAATGCAAGTATTTGTCAAGATCTATTAGCACCAACCAATTTTCCAACCAAAAAAAAAAACAGACATTTTTTTCCTTGCATCTCGTGCAAATGATGGGAGTTAACAATGATTGTAAATAAACACAACTGATCTTAGTGCACTGAGATTTAAGATGCCACCATATTACACCGAGRAACACTGTCAGAAGAGGCACTAACTTGCTCACCAACGAAAATTATGGCAGATTGAGGTGCATCTAATTGTAACAAAGATAGCAATGTTGAATGCCTTTCTCTTTTGTCACATACCTACAATTTCAAACATATGCACCATTACCTTCTACTAAGATTAACATGGAGTGGGAGCCCATGAAGAAACATCATCAGAACAAACTAGTAATACTGAAAAAGGAATCAGAAATAAGAGATGAATGTTCTATAAAACAGAAGAAAGCAACAATTTGAAAAACAGGGTTGTGTGCCAGATTTGCAAAATTGTCTCACCACAAATCTGTGCTGTAAGCATGAGGGCATTGGCTCAACTTGATTGACATGGACATGAATGACATCACCCTGCCARAGTCACTCAGGTAAGTATGAAACTTTACAATTAACGAGTAGATGGTAAGATAACTCAATGACATTTTGCATGCTAAGAACAATCCAAAAGTAAGATCTCAATGACATATTACAAGCTAATAACAATAAAATTAGCAAACCTTAGTCCATTTCTGCTGTACACAGTCATACAGAAATCGTCTGTGCTGAGGAATCGATGCACTAGCAAAAATAGTTTGACGGTTGCTGCTTGAAGAGTAGGATGTCAAAAGCCGTCGAAGAGCACCAGCTTGCTTTGAGGAATTGAACATGAAATCAACCTGCATAATTGACAAATATATTATACCTTCTGTAACTGTCTACGAGAAGAAGCTTCAATTTGTGATTCTGAGACAGATGCCTAAAAGGAAAAGCAGTAAATTGCTTCATAGTTAACTTTGTGGGACACATCATGTCACCAATTAGACAGAAGCCTAGAAGAAGAATCTGCATTACTTTACCTCATCAATTATCAGCACCTGAAGGTTCTCTAAACTGAAATATTGCTTCTCAAGCATTTGACACAAACTCCCTAGAGTCGCAACTACAATAGTAGGTGGCTCTGCCTGCAACAAGAGAATCACTTTTTATTGGAAACTAAAAGAAAACACTGCTTTATGTTTTATACAACTTCTCATAGAACAACATCAATGGTGTGGATCCAATCAAAATAACAACTATCGAAACCCCCCCTCCCTTCCCCACTGAACCGCAAAAAAAAATAAAAAAAATAAAAAAAAATAAAAAAAAGGAAAGAGAGGAAGGAACAAGTCTGGACTTCAACTGAAAATCATCAAAATGCCTCTAAGTATTTCCATTTTGTTTAGATTCAAATCAATTTCATGAATTACAACTTCAACACCTAATTCTACAAACAGATTAATGCTTTTTCATTGAGGAATTTTATTCATTGTCAGAAACAAGCTTTGTCATTAACTCTTCATTCGAAGTTGTGTACTGGTCAAGACATTGAATAACTAGCAGAGTGAAGTCAACAAGCCAATCTACAGGGACGGTCGCCCACAGCATTGCTATCGTTGCTACTCCACCAACTATAGTTCATTGTTTTAGCAATATGACGGAGATGAATTTCAGCATGATTGACTACTTTACCTTCAACCAACTCTTGTGCCTTCTCAATGTTCCTCCATCTAAGAGAGCCATTATGGAGCACGACTTCTGCTCGGATTCCCGCTTTGCAGCAAGCATGCGCGCAGCTTTTGTAACCTGCGACACAGAGAAAGCATCAGAAAATTCCAATTTGTGTATACTTCATCTGTGACTATATAAAAGATCAAGAATCATGCACCTACTTGCATGCCAAGCTCCCTAGTAGGTACAACAATCAGTGCTTGAACAGRAGACCTTTGAGTATCAATGACTGAAAATATCTGGAGCAGGTATGCCAGAGTTTTCCCAGAACCTGTCTAGAGGATCAATTAGAAATTACAAGATTAATATGTTAGTTTTGACAGCAGAATAACAACAGAAGGGGATGCATAATTTCCAGTTTCTCTTARAAAGACTTATACATTAAATAATTGTCCTGCAGAGCAGAAGTGAGTGCGTCAAACCATATCAGAGTGATGAAATTTACACATTGCAGAATGTCAATGTCACATATATACAAAAGGGTAATTGATAGCCTAGAACAAAAATGATCCAATCATATCTATATTTGTTTTTCCTAAAACATTAAAGGGTGACCATAAAATGATAAGCAGCGATATAGTTAATCAGTCTAATGACGAGCTAAACAAAATCAATCAAGAAATTCCACTAAACCAGTTTCTTAGTCATTAAAATTTGTCTATTTATAAGAATGAGCTCATAAACATACGCATGAAAGAAATGATGCATATTGACCTGAGCTTGCAGCACACAATCTCGGCCCGACAAGAGCATAGGTAATGCTTGCAACTGTACATTTGTAGGCAACACATATCCAACCTCTTCCATCCTGCATTAGGTTTAGCACTTCTTTCACAAAAGTGTTACTTTAATGAACAAAAAACTAATTTTTAACSAATAAGTACTCTGAAATTCATGAAGATCCACATTGGAGGTGAACTACTGCCAAGAAAACCAAAAAGGAAAAAGGGATTTCCTTGCCTCGCCAATTGTAAAACGTTGAGTAAATTTCAGCATGATAAAGAGCATAAACATCCTTAAGAAATTTAAAACATTAAGCTTTAGTGWATGTTAGTTTGGGAATGGATTCCCGCCAAACCATCCAGTTGCGATGATCTGATTTTGAGAGTATACTAAAGAATGACAACCTGAAGTGAACTAAAGCATAATCATCAACTCAATTATCATCATTTCTCGTTATCTGACTAAGAGATTTATRTTGTCAACGATCATTACTTATTATACCTCCAAAAAGCATGTCCCCAAACCAAATTTCACAAGAAGAAAAGACAAAATAATAAAAGGCAAAGTGAACTGGCCTGCAAATCACGTGCTCAGGCACGTGACCTTGACAGAGTTCTCGTAATGTAGAAACGCTCTTCTCTCCGTTTCCGGCTTCAGTTCTCACATACGAAGAAGACCGAGAAGCCTTCAACGGCATGCGAATAGACAGGGAAAGTATGGTCCGGTTAGGACAGTTAATAACGAACGCGTGCCTCCGGTTGCCATTGAAGACGWTGAAGGTGGATTTGAGCTTTACATTGCAGCTCCATGGAGCAGAACATAGATGCATCGCAGAGAAACAATACGCCATGGGAGTTCCTGAAYTAGCTTGCAAGCTAGTGAAGCAGACAATAATAAACTCATGGATAATTAGGACCTYGGTTTTATTCAAGCTCAGGCCCAAAGTTTCAATAGGCCCACTAGTTTTATTTAAATTTATACTAATGTTTTACATTTTTTGTTCGTTAATGAGGAAAYTCGACAAAAAATAAAAAAAGAAAAAAGAAAAAGAGATGCATTCCAGTTTTTCATTTTTCTTTTAATTTGTAGCAGTAAAGGGTTGTAGGCCCCATTATAACTATGAATTAGAAGGCGTTTAGGAAGAAGAGGACAACAACGGTTCTAGAAATGGACCTGGTCCAACTTGATCGGCAGGAGACGTGGAACGAGGTTTTCTTCCGAATATTGAAAATCTTCCCATCTACGTGTTATTTATTTTTTTTTTAACAATTTACGTGTTGATTGTATATAAATTATTAGTTGTATTTATAGTAATATCATTTTATTTTTTATACTATCTCAAGAAAAAATATATTTAAATAAAAAATACTATCTCTTTTAAAAACATACAAAGTGAAACTCGCTTTAAAGATATTATATTATTTTTTCTAATAATAGAGAGAATATATTTTCAATATGCTAAAATATCGAATTGATATGAGGCGTGCTATCTCTCTTTTTCCTTTTTTTTTTGGTTGCATTTTTGCTTTTCTAATATTGTAAAAGGATATCTCATGACTTAAGCAATATGGTGATTTTTTATTTTTATTTCAACATAATGAAGCATATTTAACCGTTTAAATCCTCATAAAAAGTAAAATTTTAGAGATACAAATTAAATATTTCAGGCAGTGAAATTAATTTTTAAGATCAGTATATTGATTAATTAAACCATTATTGTTTACATTTTTTATTTCTTTTTTCTTTTTAAATTAGAACATAATATATTAATAATGGATTAGACACGATTAATGTTAAAATCTTAGTTCGATAAAAATTAGGATTCCATCAATAAAGGAGTATAACTTTTTTTTGTAAGAAAAGGGGGAAACTGGACCCAGTAATTAATTAAATATTTTTCTAGTGATTCCTACAAATTTTCCTCCACAAAAATGGCAAAAAATAGTACAAAAATGCACAAGGAAAAAGAAAAAAAAAAAAACAGAAAACCACAAAAGGTCCTCCAATATCGAAAGGGAGGAAAAGGGAAAGGTAAAAAGAGTTGATTGATTTTACCAACAAACCGTCCATCYTCTGAACGGAATCGGATGGGCTCTTAATTATATCATTACATCACTTTTACCTTTTATTTCTTTGCTTYGTTAATTAAAAAATATAGTATTATGTATTAGTCTTAGGCCACGTGTCTAATGTTTAACTAAATTGTAAATTGCAAAAGACATTTGTACCCAAAGCTTTTTTATGATGATAAATAGATTTAAGTTCTATTCATAGATTAGAATTTTTACTCGTATTAAAATTTYGATTGAATTTGAACTCATTTAGAGAAATATTACAAGTAAAAATCAAATGTAAAATATTACATTGGTTTAAAATTCTATTTACTAATTGTTTTGCCTCGAGTTATTAGGATGAGGACATGCTTTTTAAATCAGATTAATGCACAATAAATATAGATTAAAAGTGATTGTAATATTAAAAAAATAAAATAAATATTATTTACTATCCATAATAAACAAATGATAATATATATTTACTTAATTGATATTCGAATAAATTTGAACATTTAAACAATCAACCTACTTAAAATAGTCAAACATTAGCAAATTATGCGAAAGACTGACGAAGTCGTTATGGTATTGACAAGAAGCTCTTGAAATAAAAAAAGAAAAAGGAAAAGGAAAGTAGAGTCCCCGGTCGCTTTGGAGAAATCCCCGTTTTATATATAATTAAGCTGGCCTGCGGATTTCTTTCTTCTTCTCTCCACAATTCCTTTCTTTGACCTTTTACACACTCTCTCTCTCTCTACACATTTCTAGGATTTCGTTTTTTTACTCTTTTCTTCCTTATATTCTCCGTCTCCTTCTCCCTTTTCCTCACAAAACCTCTCTTCATACACACAGATTTCGACTCACATTCATCTCTATGGCAAGTGATATGATTGCACCTTCTGATAATCCAGCGCTGGTGATCACGACGTTGATGTCGTCGTTGACGATCGCCTCCTCCTCGTCGTCGTCGACGGCTTCGGCGTCTGGAACTGCCAATGCCGTCGTCGTTGAAGATGATGACTGCTTCGAGGACGGCTGCAGCATTTGTCTTGAGCCTTTCAGCTCCAGCGATCCTCCTACTGTACTTTCCCTCTCTTTTTGTTATCTATGCATAGACTAGATTTCTGTACATGTTATGTATTGTCTGTAGGCTGCATTTGTCAAAAGCTAATGAAAATCTTGTCGATTATAAGATGGAGAACTGTTCGTGAAAAAGTTTGCGGTTTTAATTGCTGAAGGTTAGGCGTGTACGACTGCTTCGGCACCAATTTTGCTGTTCATTAAAAAAAAAAAATGAACCTTTACCTAATTTTCTATTCAAGTAATATAAATTCATGAAACATCAATTTGTTTTTCTTTTTTTTTTTTGGGTATTGGAAGCTTTTTTTAGAATAAAAGTTAAGAAGAGTAAGATCCTTTCGAACAATGTAGTTGTATTTCGATTCGAATTTCTAATGTGCATGAAGAGTGCAGGGTTCTAAGCAGTTCCTCCACATTAAGTTTATATATATTGCTTATGATAGAGAATCTTCCTGCGTCAAAGAGTTTTCAACCTCAATCTGTTAATGTATTTGTTCTAATATGCTTTACTTCTATCAGGCAAGGGATACGAGTGCTGCTGGACATTCGTTTTTCATTTAATGATGATTGTTGTTTGAGTTGTGCGAATTTTGTTTGATGTGTATGATTTACTGGAAGCGATGATGTTTGATCTRTAGCTGCGGAGTTTTTCTTTTGCTTAATTGCTTTGTTAATTCTTCTTCAATCTGGGCAAGGAGAGTTATGCTTTTCTTGATTGTGTGATCAGTCTTCCCAGGCAAGACATTTACTTTACCGGTCCTTCTTCCTAAGACCGATATACTCTTCTTTCTTTGTTCTTTCTGATAAATTTTTCTCTTGTTAGCTGAGGCTTTCTCAAATGCCTAGTTCTTTGAGATGATCCTTTGAAGATGCAATCGCTACCCTGTAAAACGTTGAAGGCTGTCCTGATCTATGAATAAAAGAGTCACTCTCACCAGTGTCATAACTTTTTTGAATTTTTCCCATGTTCTTGGCCATAGTTGRTTCTGAAATTAGATTTTTGTTGCTGGTGCTCTATTATGATGGCTTTTGCTTCTAGATATTGCACCAACTTTTTGATTTATTTTCCAATGTCTGTATAATTCAGTTCCAAATATTATCAAGTTGTTTGCTTGGGTTAATCTAAATAGGTTATGAAGATATTATTATTAACTACTTTAATTACTTTCTTTTTCAGGTCACCAGTTGTAAGCATGAGTATCATTTGCAGTGTATTCTTGAATGGTAGGCTTAATCAGTGAAATGTGGATAAGTCTTATCTCTCCTACTTGTGTGATGCAAATTTATTGGCATCTCTATGCATGGATAGGTTTTAGATTCATTCTAACGCCATTTCTGAAGAACTTTTAGTTCCTGTTATTCTAATTAAACTTTTTTCCTTTTGCAGGTCACAAAGAAGCAAAGAGTGCCCAATATGTTGGCAGCTGTTTGTCTTAAAGGACCCTGCAAGGTTAGACTCTCGAACCTAGATTATTGCACAGGCCAGAAGACATTCTTCTAGTAGAATTTTATCTCGCATATTGTTGTTATTCTCTTATATTTGCTGTTTAATGCTCTCTAGTCAAGAGCTCTTAGCTGCTGTAGAGCATGAGAGGATGATGAGGTCAAGGAGTAATACTCGCTATGTTAATCAGGACTATGAAGCCAATCACGTGAGTTGGATGGCAGTTAAAAGAACAATTTAAGTTTCCGTACATATTTGAATAAACTTTCTGTATGCAATATGAGTGAGCATGATCTTTCAGGATGTTCGTTCAATAGATGAATCTGATTTTGAGGAGAGAATTCTGCGGCATTTTGCTGCTGCTAAAAGCTTGGCTCATCTAGTTAACAGGAGGAGGAGGCAATCATCACCAGGATTAGGTCCTTCACAAGGATTTCCTTCTGTTTCTGTTGCAAATGCATCAAGTATGCCTCAGATTCACGACTCTCCAGAAGGAAATACGAGTCTAAGTTATGGAGTGGAGGTTGGGTTGCCTGCAAGTGTTGCACCAGCCAGTAGCATTGAACCAGAGTTATCACCTGGGAGAAGAGATGGTCCTGCAAAGCACAGGTATCAGCTTGTTAAGTTTTCCGAAGTTGATAACATTGGAAGAGTGAAAATCCATGAATTTATATTGATGTTAAGATTTCTAAGTATTTGAAATGATATAGGGTCTAACAGTAATTCTTTGCCTCTTAATTATTTTGGATTTGTATAGGATTTCCTTTGGCCAAACATCACCTGATGATCCTCATAAATCCAGCTCATCTGAGCTGCTTGCATTTTCAGAGTCTGTTAAAGCTAAATTAACTGCTGCTTCAGCCAAGTAAGTTGACTTATTTGGCATTTTATTTGAAGCAATGCAATTTTTGTTTGTTCTAATATTAGCTTTATTTTGTAACAGGTGTAAGGAATCATTTTCAAAAAGTACACGTGGGTTTAAGGAAAAATTACTAGCAAGAAATAGTTCTGTCAAAGATTTGAGTAGAGGAGTTCAGCGGGAAATGAGTGCAGGTATTGCTGGTGTTGCAAGAATGATTGAACGTTTCGATCTCTCCATGAAAAGGACTGGTGATACAGTTCCTTTATCGAGTTATCTAGTAGAAACTTCAGATCTTACATCTAAAGGAAAGGGGGTAGAGCAGAATGCTACTGCTCAGCCACTTAGCTCARTCTCTGGGGAAACTACACGCGACAGGAGTTCCAGTGTTTTCCCTCCCTACTCCACTACTATCCCAGGCCAAGTGAAAGTACCTTGTGCACAGGTTTATTATCTCTTCTACAACTAATCTTCTTTCTGTAAAGCATCCAATAGTACCCCAACTGCTCCAACTTTTAAATTTGGCTTTTCTTATCATTGCATTCATTTTTTTCTCAATAAATTCTTGTCAGATCAAACCCTGACGAAAGGTGGTACTTCTGAAACCACTTTCACTGTTTCTGCGCGCAATGGCGTAATCTGCAAGTGACGTGTTCAGGCAATGTAGATGGATAGTTGGTCTGCGTCCTGCAGTAGCTTACTTGGGAAACCTGACAACTCATGGGACGCTTAAGCAAATAATGAATTGCACTAGGAGCACCAGTTTGATATTCTCATATCATACGTGCAGTTTGTAAAAGTTAATTTCACTTCTGTTGGGGGTTACATCCATTTGCTAATGGATACTGCAGCAATAGTAATTCTTAAAACCCAACCACCTTCTCCCCTTGTTGTTCTTTGCCCTGAATGGTTTCTTGGTAATATAATGTGACTTGAATCTCTTGTGGACTCGTACTCTTCCATTTTCTTGATGCTAGGACGTGTTAATCTGGTAATCTTAGTGGAAGATCTCAAAATAGTCCAATATTTGAGCTCTGCGTAGGAATTGACTACTTGATTCAGAAAGACTAGTTTTTATCCTGTAGTTTAAAACTCAAAAGGAAAAAAAATAAGGTCTCAGCATGTCTCAGGCGCACGAGTTTTTAGCTGGTATCTGCTTCGATGCCATCCCTATTTTACCTTGCTGCACAATTTATCAACAGCAGCCATTATGAAAATGGATAGCGGAAGATTGCTCAAGTACACTTGTGAAATATTTGATATTGTTTCCTATTTCGCAGCTGATTCCTTTGGTGTTCATTCTGGTCTCTCATCTGTGAAATACGAAGTTTTTGAGCTTGCACTACTGCTTCGAGCTTCTACTTTCAAGTTGTCCAATGGATAATTTGATCATGCGAGAAAGTTGCTCACAATATGTGAACATTTCACTTTTGTCACAAGTGATCCAGTTCAAAGAGTTGCCTACTACTATGCTGAAGCTCTTTTGGGGACGATCAAAAGCGAAATAAAAATTATTCTGCCAGAAGACTTGAATGAAATAAAATGAAGCCTATGGTGGAAGAGGTCTTGACAAACCTTCTAATTGTTGTAATGAGTGACGAGATACAAGTAGACCTGTCAATCGAATAGGATTGGACTCCATTTACATCTAATTTACCGAAGTGCTTCAATATTTCATATTGGAAATGAGTGGACATTATTATAAATACGAAGAAATTAATAAAATACTCAACATCAATTTAAGATGTTCATTTTAATATAACGATAATAAAGTAATAGATAATGGATACTTTTAGCTCCGATATTCACTTTCCCAAGAGCATGATGGCAAGGCATGACATCTTTAACCTTAAGGCGTTTTTGAGGTATAAGCTTCTGAACATTTCACCAAGCAACCCTCCCCTTTACAAGGGATTTTACCATTTCCGTAGCAGTCCCCCGTCTACAATCTTGTGATATTGGAAGCAAGCCCAGACAAAAAAGGAATGGTAGGTCGCCCTACTAGTGGCATACCTCTCCTAGCTATTGCCCATTGACTAACAAGGATAAGCTTTTCCTTTAATCTTTCTGAAAGGTTCTGGTGGGGTAGAATCAATAATCCCAGGGGGAGGCTGGAAAAAGAAATTAATCCACACGTATTGCAGGCAGAACATGCCACGGTCACGCGTTCATTCCAGCTTTTCCAGTGTATATGCAAAGCAGATTTAACTCTATATGGTACTGCTGGAAACTAAGAGACAGGTTAGAATTTAAGCTCTTACACATTTCGCCTTCTACTTTCGGAACTGCTACAGATGGACTTTGTAGAGCTAAACAACACTAAACGATTCCTGCAAACCAACAAATTAAACACTTACATACCTATCCATTGAGATGGGTTCATGGCTAATCCATTCAGGTTTTGAGCATGGATGCCTAGTTGGACTCAAACCCTTATACGAGGAATCTTCTGCAACAGTACTTTGCTGCCGTCGTGCTGCATCAGAAAGCTTGTATTTCCTTACACAACATAGGATACAACGTTGGATTACTTCGTAAAGAGATACATTTTAGACTAGTTGGTGCAAAAACTAATAGGCATAAACCTTCATTTTTCTTTTTGATTATATGCATGTGGAAGACTTACCGTTTGGCCAAGGTTTGGATATTCTGCTACTTCCAAACGGGAAAAATACAATGAGTTACGGACAAAGTAGTACTTTTCTATGCAATTGCATGAGACAAAAACAATCTGCTTAATTACGAAGGAACTCAGCCATTCTTTTTTCCTTTTCCTCTCTGTCTCTCTCTGTGGCAACAAAATAATCTCATTAGGATATGGGATCAAAATTTTCAGAAGTATCGGAGGAGAAAAACTTGGACGGAAGCTTTTTGGACTTAGGATCTTATTTTCTATGTAGGCGGCTTTGAGACGATGTATGTGGATAAATGGAGAATATAAGTGGAAAGCATTCAACATCTATACAGCTCAAAGTGCTCCCTCATGTTTTGATGTCCTTAGCAGTTACAATAGATCCTCAACAATGAGACAGTTCAGAAAAATTAAAAAGGTTAATCTATTTTTGTCCTTCATGTCGAATGTCCAAGATTTTAGTAATCTCGTGTGGCACATTGCAAGAAATTTCACGTAGGACTTGGCGATGAACACCAATACTTGTTATTTCTTTCTTTATTACGTTCTTTTCTGAATGTCTTCATTGAGTTTCAGAAGGAGCTGAAAATATAAAGTATATACGTATATTCTATTTAAGAGAGGTTATGAAAATGATGCTGCAGATAACCCCAACACAAAGAAAACTTGGAAAATCATGGACACAGATCCACGTGCAGAGACGACGAAGAAATCCAAGAATACTGATGAAAAGAAGGAAAAGCAGTCTCTTTCTTCACTTTCTTTGCAGCTTCTAAAGGAGTATGGTGCACAGATGCGSTTCCATCAAGGGGTGAGGTTGAATGAGCAAGGATCTATTCCATCAAGCAGTTCTGGCTCTAAAGTACTGTCAACTAATGATATTATGGGAATGGCTAGATCAAGATTATTGCAGTGCGCCTCTCAGAGTTTGGATGTTGTTCCCATTCTGATCAATGGTTCCTTTGGTGCTAATTCTGGCATGTCTTCTGAGACATATGAGGATCTTGAACTTGCTCTGCTCCTTCATGCTTCTGCTCTGAAGGTCTACAATCGACAATTTGATCGTGCAAGAAAGTTGCTTGCCATGTGTAGACAGTCATCTTCAGTCTCAGGCAGTCCAGTTCAAAAAGTTGTCTTCTATTTTGCTGAAGCTCTTCAAAAGAGGATCAGTGCAGAGTCGGGAATTGATCCTACTGAAAATCCAGAAGGAAATCAAAGGAATCCAATGGCCGTGGAAGAGGCTTTGATTAATTTTCTGCCTGAGACAGCACAGTGTGAGAAAGATATTCCTTTCTGTAGAATTTGTGAGTARACAGCAATTCAATCCATACTGGATAATGTGAAGGCTGCCAGAAGGGTTCATTTGGTTGATCTGGGAATCAAAAGCGGGTCACACTGGACAGTTATGATGCAAGGCCTTCAAGCTCTTGCTGATCAGTCTGACTGTCCACTTGAAATGCTAAAGTTAACTGCCATTGGAACATCGAAAGAGAACATGGAGGAAATTGGTAAGCATTTATCCTCCTTTGCTGAAACCATGAAAATACCCTTTCAGTTCAAACCACTTGTATCAGATTTGCAGAACCTTAAGGAAGATATGTTTGAGATTGAAGCTGATGAAGCTCTGGCTGTTCATTCCGAGTTGCGCCTGTCAAGTTTYCTAGCATGGCCTGATCGCTTAGAAAGTTTACTACGAACCATAGCAAATCTTCATCCATGCGCACTGGTAACCACTGAAATGGATGCGAACACGAATTCTTCCGACTTCATCGACCGGTTTAATGAAGCAGTTTCTCTTGCCTCCGCCGTTTTCGATTGTCTTGAGGCTTGCGTGGACCCAGAGATTCCGTGCAGAGCAACTATCGAGCAAGTGTTGATCAACGAAGGGATCAAAAACGTTATCGCAGCCGAGGGTGAAAAGAGAGTTCATCGACAGCAAAGAATTGGTATGTGGAGAGCCACGATGGCTAGATGTGGCCTCGTTGAGCTGCCTTTAAGTGACTTTGCTTTGAATCAAGCAAAGATGTTGGTCAAGAATAATCCTCGTTGGAGCGGCTGCACTCTAAATTCAGATGGAAAATGCATGATTGTAGGTTGGAGGGGAGTCCCGATTAAGTCCCTTTCTGCTTGGAAGTTCCAACATGGCTAATGGTTGCCGGGATTATCAAGAGTTCCACCATAGGATGATTTTATTATACATATTAATGATCGAATCATGAATTAAGATGATTGTAACGCCTGAAAAAACTGCCCTATGATGGAACTTGAAAATTTCTGTCGAGAAATCTCTAAGTATCATGAGTACAAAGAGGTTAACGTCTTCCTTATATCTTTCTTCGATTTTACCTGAAAAAGTGCTACATTTTTCTCAGCGGTCATCTTTTAAGTAAATAAACTGACTAGGGTAAACTCATTCTRGATGAACTGGCCAGGTGCGCCAATGGAGTCGGTCTGAACTTGGGATTCATGAGCTTCAACCTTCCATCAAATTAGTTTTTGTGAAAGCTTGCAGCCAAGTGCGTTTCGATGCTTTGCGTGCTTATAAGGTTTATCTCATATTATATGCAAACCCACAGTATCTTGAGACCGTATCATTCAAGATGTTCACTAGATGGGTCTTTTATTAGGCGAAGAGAAAGTAAACCATCAAAGGTGAAGCAAGTTCTCACGAAGAGAAAGGGAGACAAGAGCATAATATTTTGACCACCTAATTTACACAGCAAGCATAGGAAAAGCTCATCTATCTATGCAACCAGCCTCTTAATCAGATTTGGCCCAAGATAACATCTCCACCAGAAACCTCGAACTCAGAAGGAGCTTTTTCCACATTAAGAACTTTAACCTGTCCATCAACCACGTAGGCCGACCACCTGTGCAAAAAAAGAACAGTAGCCTCAAGCATTTTAAGCTTGAAAACATAAACATAGACCGTTCACTTATAGTTGTGAAACAGCTAATATGGGAACATAATGTCAATTTAACAGATATATTTGACTCATACCTATGTGAGCGATGTCCAAGCAAAGCAGCAGAGAGATCTATAGTTAATTCCAAACTCTTATGGAAGCTCCCATCAAAGTCACCATAAAATTCAATCTGCATTTACCATGGCAATAGTCACTCAGGTAGATTAAGTTGTGATGTTACTCTCCTAGAAGGAAAATGTAGTACTGAAAGGCAGATCGAAACTCTTGCATTATCATGTTATTTTAAAAGATAGATGGAAGTAGCTGTTCTTCTGAAAAGTAAAGACATTTGAACTGTTGCTCCTCTTGAAAGGAAAAGGACGCAAAATTTCATAGCCATTAGACGCAACTTCCTAAGATCCTATAACTGGTCTCCTCATGTGGAGAAAGCAAGACGTCTGTCATTTGGGTCAAACACACAACCACATTTGCCCTCTTCCCCACTGAGGAAAAGCAAATCCATAGAAAGAATAAATTGAAAAATGAAAAGAATGTGAAAGAGGGAAAAATCCAAAAATCTGGCATTCTGAAATAATCTTTCGAAAGCATGAATACACATAAATTACATAATTGCACTAGTTTGTCTTCTTGCGTACATGCATTGCTTCTTGTCCTCTTTCTTTTGTATTTCAACATAATTAATTGAATACCAACCAAACAAAGAAGACTATCAGTAGAAACATGATGAATTCATCTTCCAAGTCCGGAGAGACTATGCAAAAGTATGCTTAAAATTTCTGTTTCGCTAAATAAACATGTTGCTAGAAGTACCACCGACGCGATCTTGACCAAGACCTATATATCTATTATTACCAGTTTCATTTAAACATAATCATCTGATAATCTATTAGAAACTGAGATAAGTATTTCGTTTCCTGCACAAGCACAAGATAGACAAACAAATTTCGGAAGGCCAATATACTATAAGGAACAGTATAATTGGCAGCATTGATATACCTATCACCAACGGATCTTGGGAGGCAGTCATAAGTACAAGAAACTTACAGCTTCTTTAGCCTCAAGTTTTTCTGCCCAACCATTCATGACATATGGATCATTAACAGCTACACAAATCACAGAATCAATTCCTTTTGCCTTGAACTTGTCAATGTTATTCTTGTAGCTGGGCACATGTTGGGCCGAACAAACCCCAGTATATGCTCCCTGGAAGGTGGTAAAGAAATTTCCATGAGATTCTATGCAAAGACATCAAGTTCCACAAAAGAAAGAAGCATCATTATGCCGGCGCATTCTTGATGCACATAGTTTGAACAAACAGCGCTTGAGTAAAAATTGTTTTGCTGCCAATTTATACCTCATAGAGGAGGAAACCTCTTTCTTATGRAATTTCCAAGTAACCATCTTAATCGCCTCTTCAAATGCAATCTATTTTAAGCTTATAAAGACAAAATATTCCCATAAACCCACATAAACAATTGGACTAAAAGAAAAAATGGCTCAGTCCATTAGAGAAATAACATGAAACAGACACGTGAGACTACAATTAAGTTACCATTATCTCACAGCTTTAGTATTGTGATGGGGCTCAACTAAACATATAAGACGTCAAACTTAGTCAAGCACATATCCTGTTGGACTCCTTAAATACCATCATAATTTGGGACCAAATGCTCTAAGTTGACCAATTCTCCATTATGATTTAAAAATAAATGAAAGTTGTTCACAAAAGATGATCAGAACCAATAAAGTGATAATCCCCTCATGAAAATTTGACTTCTTGGTGTCCTCCAAAACAAAATTATCCTCACTACAACATTGTAACAAAATTAATCGAGAAGTTCCAGCATGAGATCGCTAACCCAGGATAAGATAACCTTAAACTTTGAAAGCAAAGCAGCCATATTCCAATGGTGAATTAGTGAATTTTCAAAATCACCTACCCCACGTAAGGGAAAAACAGTACGCTAAAAGCGTAGGTTTTTGATAGCTATAGAGAATCTCATGAATAAACAGAATTCGACTATCCTAATCTGCCACTAATTCTCTTCTCCATAATTGGTCCAAATACACAGACAATTATACACKGAYTGRAGACTAATGCCATTCCAACAAAATCAATACTGTAACAAAGAAAAAGATTCAAGTACTCACAGGAAGGCCAAAAATGACAACTTTCTTCCCCTGAAATGAGAACAAAATACACAAAGAGTATCAGTAAAGTAAAGAGCAAACCATAAACTGAAACCCAAAATAAAATAATAATAAGAAGGAACAGAAAGGACCTTAAAGACGTCCTTAAGAGGAGTAGTGGAGAATTTGGACGAGACCCCTTCATCCCAGGAGCGGGCCTTCTGGAGAGAAACATTCGGTGCCGCTGATACCAAGTCCGAACCCACTGCAAGCGATGCGTAGGCGTGCCTACATGTCTCCTGAGATCCTTTTCCCATTAATGACTTCATCAGTGACGTGCGTTTCAACATTGCTGTAGCCATGGATAAATTAAGATGAAGAAATGAAGAAAGCCCTCTCGGTTTTACGTTGCTCAAAGAATTTCACTGAGATTTTTGTATTGGGGCTGAAGTTGGTTAGAACCCGACCYCACTAAGGGGCAGAAGTCGCATACGTGTCGAGCTGATACATGATTTCTTCAAAGAATAATAACCGTGCATAAAACTTTGACGGCGGATATTAATCTTGGCGTATTAGATTATTTAACACATCTTCCTTACAAACTCACAAAGCCATTTGTACAATAATCTACATCAAATATAATCACAATTTTAAAAATTTATTGACATGAATATTTTTAATTTTTTTAATTTCAAGAAAAAATTTGTTTGTTACATATCCAACCCTAGCATATGTATACAAGCTTACAAAAATGCCCTTACAAAAAGCCTACCAGAAATTCTCCTTACAAAAAGCTTACCAGAAATTCTTTTTCTGTACATGCCATCATACTGATCAGATGGATTTGAAATCTCCTAGTAGTCTTCCTACTAGACACGTTTATCCGATGTGTACATATTTTTAATTCCTTTAATATCTTATCTCTTTTTATTTTTTAAAAATTAAAAGATATATTCGCATATTAAAGTAGGAGAAGAAAGGAGGAGATACTGTTCATGGTRGTAAGCTACTAGCTATTTACTAGTGCATTCAAGGAAGGCATATATCTTCAAACTTGGTCACGAATTTTMAAGCTTCCTCGAGAAAAAATCACAATTTGAAATACTGTTAAAAAGCTACAGATATCTCTYWAATTCCTTTCAATTGTTTCAACTAGGTCAAATAAGAACATTACAGAATTCATTACCCATGGTAAAGTAACAAATATAGCAATACCAAGAGTCCTCCGTGTTACAAGTAATCGAGGACATTTCGGCAAAAGTGAGTCATTGAAGTTCCATTCTGCAAAATGTGATTATGGTTCCTCAGTGAATATTGAGGCTACCTTTCTATATGATGCCAGTTAATCCTAAGAACCATGAGAAGAGGATGTAGAATTCTTCCGCTATCAGGACAACTTGCTGTCGATGTCTGGAAGTCTGTTATTTGTAATCACCTTTGATAATCCTTTGAAGTAACAGACAAAAGATTTCAAGTCATAAAATTGCCAACAGCCAGAAATTAAACACATGCAAAGATTCAGAATTCTCTGTCCCTAAGCCATGAGATAAGTAGATTATTTAAATGATTATAGAAAGTTTAACCAATTTAAGTGGTAAGGCTCATGCTTGCAAAGCCGTTCTTAAGAATGAAACCAAACAGGTCATAAAATTTCTAAAGCAATTCTATATAAAAGTAGAGACGAAATCTGTTAGCCTTGGGGAAATAAGCAATTTTTCAGCAAGGCCTCTRCTAATAGGATAAATGAAAAAACTAGAAAAGAACTTCAAAATGTGCCAACTTTATCACTTATAGACTATAGTGCACATTTTTCATCAACAGAAATTATTAGCTGAGATGAATAAATCAAGCCACATTTAACGAAGAGCAAACTGCAAGAGTATGCTGCAAGTTTTCACTGTTGACAGAGACTCCAGAACTGTACAAGATTATGGAACCACAAGAACAAGGAGATGATCTTAGAATTTGAAGACCCATATATATTGGCAGATAATGCATCTTTAACCAAAATGGAGCACTAGACAAATTACTGTACATTTAATCCTGTTTATGAAATACTTACTAGCTTTTCCGTGCATGCCACTTCTCTATGCTTCCATACCAGTTCCATTGGAAACATAGAGCTGCAATACGTAAGACACCAGCAGTAACCACCTCAACAAATGCCATCAAGACTGATCTCTGAGGGGATAGACCAGCTGTTACAACGGATAGTAATAACCCTTCGAAGTTGCAGGGTACTATAAAACTGCCAGACTGTATGCCACTCAATGCCTTCTTAGCAACTTCTTCAGCTTTCATTGCACCAGAGGAACTCGCAATTATACTGGTAAGCTGTGGCCTTCTTTTGTTCTCTGCATTGTGAAATAGAGTTTAGCAGCAGCTGCATAATAGCAGTGTAGTTCACCAAGTAAATATTTCTGCTAAGTTTAGAATAAGAAATAAACTAGAGAAGAAATCAATGACAAGAACCATCGAATTTGGATACAATAGTTATGGACATGCCCCCACAAAGGACATCATCCAAACATGAAAAGAAGCCTTTAAATAAAATAGTCTTTGCAGTGAATTATTTTACTCCAAGATGGAAAACTACAGGTCCTCATGAAGCTGCATATCTCAGGGGCAGGAACTTAAGGCATATTTTAAGTAGCTGCCATCACCACCATGTTACCATGAACAAGTTTTTTAGTTTCCCTTTCTCACTCACTACCTGTAGCCCATTGCTAGACTAAAATTTGATTTCTTCATGACCTTCCTTAGTGCTAAAGACATTAATTCTATTCTTCTTCAAATATATCTGAACTGTAATAAAATTTGGGAAAAATGGGGATGGTATAATGCCAAAACTTTACCTCATAAATAAGATGTATGATAAGTACAATATAAAATTTGGATCCAATTAGCATGACTAGATCGTGTTTGTTAGTTTGAATATACTGCTCCAGCAAATATAACTGAAATTGTACAAAAGAAGTAACCATTTGCTTGTACATATTCCGTGGTGAAGAACAAAAATCAAATAACATCTTCCAAAATATGTGGACTCTAGATTCCAGGCTTAGCAGCCCTTATTAAGCTAAGGATTCTGTGAACTATTATGCCATATTCATCTACATCAATCTCACAATTATCAGAGATACAAAGCAGTATGATTGATAGTGCACTCAATTATTACACCAGTTACGAGCAGAAAATATCTCAAGAATATTCGTCCAGACAAAAAAAAAAAAACAATTGAAAGAACATGAGATTCAAACCTTCTGCAAAACCAGGAGTTTCAGTATCTGGGGGGAATATAAGTGAGACATGAATGTCGTATCCGATGACCTCCTGTTGCAATGCTTCTGCCATGCCCCTGAGGCCAAACTTACTAGCTGAATAAGCGGAATAACCATAAATCCCCACCTAGAAGAAGTTATGAAGCCAAATCAACAATAAATTATCCCAATAAGTTTCAAGCTAAATCCCCAAAAGACAAGAAGTTAAAAATTACACATCACTTCAGTCATCAAGTGACATTTCGGACAATCTCCGAACCACTGATACAGAATAGAAGAATAGCTAAAACCCAGAGTGACTTCACAAACTAATTATGATAGAAGAATTCTGTCGAAAACACGGACCTAATGTTCAATCATGTCATACTATTTCGTATCATTCATTTTTCAAGCAATTCCTCAATGTAAAACACCACATTAACTCAAAAGCATACCTCAATAGGATTTTTCATTAAGATTAATCAAAGCCTCTATATTAGCATCATACCAAATGCCAGAAAAATATATTCTAAAGAAACAAAAGATATCATTCCACTGGTCCATCCCATAACGTAAACACCATCATTATGAAATGCTAATAAGAAACGTAAACCTATTACAATGTCATATTCCTTCTTCAATGGTGCCAAGACATATGCCAAAAAGTAAGTAACAAAATACGCATATTATCTTGAAAATCTGAGTGAATATGAACCCTTTTAATCCCAAGGTTTAAAACTTTGCCGAAACCATCCCAGACTGGACATATATATTACATCAATGTCCTAATGAAACAGCTGAATCTACTATATTTCACCCACTCCCACCAAATCACGCTTCTATATATGCAAATGAGTCACATTACTGAAGTACCTAAGGAAACCGAATTCCCAACATACAAGAAGCTACACAATATATCATACCTGGCCGGCCTGCGATGACATGATAGCGATGGAACCCGGTCCGCGATCAGCCCGATTCTTCATAATGGGCAGAGCAGCCTTAATCAAATTAAAAGTGCCCATTAAATTAACATCAATCATGAACTTAACTTCCTCCAGAGGTTGCTCCTCAAGTTCTTGTGGTACAAACACACCCTGGTTACACACCAAGATGTCAATAGGCCCTGCATCTTTAATGGCTTTCTCTACAGCCTCGAAGTCTCTGACATCAACGCTGAAAACACAAACATCTCTACCAGTGGAGAGCTTGATTGAGTCCTTGGCTTCTTGGAGTCTGGTGGGACTCCTAGCGAGGATGGAGACCCGGGCCCCTTCCAAAGCGGCTTGGTGGGCTAAAGCTAGGCCGATGCCACTGGAGCCGCCGGTGATGAAGACGTGGCGGTTCTTGAGTGGGATTTTGGTGGGTCTTGGYCGAACTATGAAGGCGAGGAAAATGAGGATAGACAATGGAAGGAGGAAGAAGAGGAGACTGAGCGCCATTGCTGTTGTTTCTGCCATTCGTCGAGAACTCCGATGTTTTCTTGTGAATCTCAATTGTCAGGCAGTTGACACTGTCGAAGAGTTGAAAGAAGGTTGAAGGGTTTCTGCGACGTCGTTCGAAGGATGGTTTTTGTATTTGGATTCTCGCCCGCAAACAAGAAATGGGAACTGGTGATATAAAGCCCTCCAAAAGGGATATGACTCAAATTCAGAATTTATATATGAATTGTACGTTTTTCAACCCAAAATATGACATTTTATTTTGATTTGGTATTTTCAAGGATTGTAATTTACATTCAAAATCAAATAATTTTCATTAAAATAAAAAATAATTCATATAATGATTYCTTATAGTTTTGCATTCTAAAATGCYATGAGTTTACACAAGAATTACATATTGGACTATTTTTGACATTTCGCAAAAGACAATTTATGTTCAAATAAAATTCGTAAACACATAAAAATATRACATTTACGAGGATTTTCTCTTTAAATTTAAAAGTAATTTATTTTAATTATCCTTCAAAACTAAAAAATCAGCTGCTTTTAAACTTAAGAGAACATCCCTATATCTCTACCTTAAAAAAATCACCTTTTTACCTCTTATCCTTTGTCAATTTCATCTCAATCTCTTATATGTACAAATCTTTGTGAACTTAATATATTAATCAGACTTTAGTTTGAATTTGAGCCTGCATAAAGACTATTAAAATATCAATCAGTATATAAAATTATTAAAATATTAATACTCATAAGATATTTGATAGCTATGACAAGATTTCAAATTTTGAATATTGCAAAATAACTAAGAAATATAGGTTTACCCAATGTTTCATCCCAGTAGTTGTACAGTCTGAGTTTGCTGGCTGGGGGATCCATCATCTCGTTCTTTTCCAAGTCTGACTACAAAGTTAAGAAATGCAAGAAATGATGYAAGAAAAATATTAGATTAGCATAAAAGAAAAACCAGTTCCTATYAAATCTTTCTCCAAAATATAAGTTACATATTGATAAATAGATYCTTAAATGAAASTCTTATTTGTTTCAAATATATAATATCTCTATTTTTCATCACGTGCATTCTTCATAGCTTCCCTTCTTGCAATCTGGAAGCTGCTTCACTTTGAGATACCTCCTTTAGCAGCATTTACTGGCAATTACTGGTTCAACAGATGGATGCTTTGTGCTGGTTTTCATGCATTCTATTGGATATGTTTGCATGGTCACAGCAGAAAGCAAGTGCAGAACACAATGAGAAAGTGCAGACGGGGAGCTTCCAATTTCAAATGGTATCGTTCATTGCAAGTTTGGATGATGAATTCGAGGTCCGGGACATATTCAAGCGAGCTTCATTACACAATATGATGCACAMAAGATCTTGGTTCATCCAATGATGAATTAGATGAACTAAGTGAACTCGTTCAAGAAGGTTATGAATTGCTAGGCAACTTAACTGGGCTGAGATAAGCAAGTGGAAAATACAATGAGAAAGTGGAAGCGATTCTTTCCGATAATTATTAACACTAAGAAAACAATGCTGGTAATTACAGTTGTTCAGCAAGCACATGGTGTCACTGTTTCCTAGACGAGTTCTGGGAGCGTTTCTCAAATATTAGAAATGATGAAGAATCCACTATCAACCAAATAAACGCTCATAGTATATCCAGCAATGCCTCAACCAAAATCTGAAATATACAAGYCTGAAAAAAAAATCTGACCAGCTTTAAACAATCTCACAAATAATAATGTAATAGTATAACTAAGTAATATATACTGACCAAGTAATATATGTAGCCAAAACCCACATGATTAAACATGTTTATCAACAAAAAGAATCAGTAAAGCTTCAAACACAAGAAAGAGAGAAAGAGAGAGACAGAAGTTCCTACACACCTCAGAAACAGGAATCAAGAATTGCAAATGTACAAATTTCTTAGTGATCTTTTGGAACAACCTGTTGACAACACATGATCAGATATAGTTATTGCTCAAACTCAACGCCCTAACCAGAATAGACAAATTTTAGTACATTAATCAGATTAGACATGAGATTCTATACTCCTCTTCTGTTTCCGGGAAATTATTATTAAGATAAAATCATTTGACCAAAAACGAGATTCAATATTTTGCAATCTAGTACATTAGAACAACTTTACTCTTCCATACCACCATAACAACAATATTGTTAAATCTAAATTCAATTCTAGAAGAGAGAAGCATGCAAAGAAAATTATTTTTCCTCGCATCTTCGTTTTCATTTCCTTTTCTCTRGTGAATTCATGACCCAAAGTTTCAAATAAGCATTACTTAAAGACAATCCCGGGGGATCCACGATCAGTTGGAATTCCTCTAATGTTCTGAGGTGAGAAAAATTTGGACCTAAAATCAAAAGGACAATTCTGCAAACACAGATGTCTAAAACTTTACTCAGCTCAAATTCATCAGCTAATGTAAATGATCGATCCTTTGTCCTAATTTCTAGTCAAAGACAAATAAAAAACATAGAGAAGAGGAATACACACACACATACAGTCACGGAGAGAGAGAGAGAGAGAGAGAGAGAGAGAGAGAGAGAGAATTTCACCTGTCAAAGATAACAGACTAGGAATATCCAGCCATGATCTCAACAAAGTTTCTCTGCAATTACTCAACCCAGAATCATTATGATTATAGTGAATAACTCAGAACATGCTTAATCCCTACATAGACAAGTTCAAAAGAAATGACTACATATTCTTCAATYATGTGATACAACATATGAAATTGTTAATACAAACCRTCGACGAAGTAATAAAGATATAGACAGAGAAATGAAAAGTTTCTTCCACAGATTTTATAAGACTGAAAATTAAGAGATCAAATGTAACACATAACACTTCACGATGAATTACTCTCACGTARCCTATAATGCAGCATATGCTTTATCTGTCCATATGCAACATATGACATTGAACAAATTGTTCAGTAGGATAGCAAATAACAATAAGCTTGATCAAACTGATCCAGTCTTGCCACCATCCATTAAGCACATGAAATACTAATCTTTAGTTTCACTTCTATTATAGAAGTTAACCATCTTAGAGTCCTAGGGTAAGAAGAAAATCCTGTCCCAGTTCTAATGTGCTTTTTCAAATACATGCTATTATGCTAAGATACTATTTGAAGAAACATAGATGAAATGTCACCATTCGACATGGTAAGAACAATTATATAGGGTTAGGCAAGSATTTGAAATCATATGCTTGACAAATTCTGAAACAAAAAGAATCAGGGAACTTAGATGCCTTTGTAGAAATTAGTATGACTTCYTAGGGACTGATGACATGTATAACAATCGATAATAAAAAGACAAAGTGGTATTACATGTCTATAGTCCTCTGCATTGTCCAACCAAATGGTAACAGTAATAATCAACTTTAGGTTGTGGAGCTTATAGTGAGCTAACAAATCTTTCCAGAAAAAAAAGACATCTATATCAAAGTCCAGCATGATAACAAGTGTAAAATACAAAAACAGAGAATGTTCCCGTTGGAGGTTGAATAATTTATTAGCTGAAAATCAATGAATTCTATYAAGTGGCTCCATGAACTACTTAGAAAGCCCAACTTCTACATATCATTTCGTGTTTCAACCAAATCTCAGATTGAACTGAATTATGATACAGAGTGAAGTTTTACATTGAAGTGAAAATGACCTAGAAAGAAAATAATGACCAACTAAAACACATCTTCTATCATTTCGTCAGGAGTCAAGACAAGTAAAAAGCCCTATAAAGTTGTTGCCGCATTAGATGATACCCGGTATATTTGTCTCAACATATTGTAGTCATCTTCACAAAGTTTGTTCACCAAAAAAAGGCAAATSCATTCACTAAGCATATAGTTTGCAACAAACAAGGCATCATCTAACTTATCTGCTCCAGAAAGGCATTGAATTAGTTTTACAAAAGTTTCTCTCCTTGGTCTAAGCCRYCTCTTCAGCATACCAACCACTCCATCCCCTCAACAAGAGACCCTTCCTCACTCAATCAAACTATACTTGCATCATGAGTACGGACAGCAGGTATCARACCCCTATCTTGCATGTTTTTTCATAGTAATTTGGCTTCCTGAACATGGCCCACTTCACAAAGTTTCTGAATTAACATGGTAGATGAGGCAGTTGATGGCTGCAAACCCTCCTTTAAAAGTTCGTGTAAAAGGCTTGCAGCCTCAGCTGGTTTCCCTTCCTTGCAAAACCCCCGTATCAGAGAATTGTATGCGATGAAATCATGAACAATATTCTTTTCAGCCATTTGTTTGAATAAATCATAAGCCACTTCTACTTTTCCATGCATAGAAAGACAATTAATCATATTATTGTAACTTATTGTAGTTCCTCCGTAACCTGTATCACACATTTCCTCGTAAAGCCTCTCAGCTTCAATGAAATTACCGACCTTAAAATATCCATAAATTAGAGAATTGTAGGTGTACTCATTGGGTACTATGCCRTTCTGGKTCATCTCAAACCATAACTTCCGAGCATCTCCAAGCCATTTCTTTTGACAAAGGCCACGAATTATTGTAGTATACATGACCCTATCTGGAAACACCCTCTATCTTTGAGATCATTAAAAATCCGAAGACCTTCGTGTTTCATGTTTCTCTTGCATAATCCATCAATAACTTCCTGATAAGTATATGTATCTGGAAAACATTTCTTGGCAAACATAGAGTGAAGAAGATCAGACATTCTCAAATATTTCCCTTTCATACAAGACAGACGTACTAATTTCTTGAAAGAAATGTTACTAGGGACATGTCCAGTCTTCAAAACTTCTCTAAGAAGTTTATAACCTTTCAAAAGGTTGTCATCCATACAAAAAGTTCGAATCAAATAGCCTACTGTATCCACATCTGCAACAACACCATTTTCCATCATATTGCCATACAAGTTCCAAACAGCATCAGCCCTAAGTTACCCTGATGTCGCAGAATTCCACGTTTTCAATCTCGGGCAATAACTTACACTCTTCAAATTACCACACAAATCCATAGCTTCATCTATCAGTCCATTTTCACAAAGACACTCTAGGTAGTATTCCAATGAACTCAGCTCTGGCATAAATTTGTTAACTTCAAGAAAACTTTTTGCAGCTTTAGCAGCCTTAGCTTCAACAAGACCATTAAAAATCACACTACAAGAAAASTGATCCGGCAATAACCCATTTTGAGAGCTAAATCCAATAACAAAACCCAAGCGATTAAAAAACACTCCTTTGTTACTTGGACACCTCACGATAGAAAGCYGGATCAACAAAATTCACAGTAGGAAAARCTGATAAAAGCGTTTGTTCCCATCTGGGCKGAGTCCGAGTAATGCTTGTTWACTCTTTAGCTACCTCCCTGAAATTCTGGGGCTTAAATTGATGATTTTGAGAAGCTTTATGATCTGTGGTCTAGGTTCTTCATTCCCACTCTCAATATCATTACCACCATTACTCAAGTTTCGATTTCGGGTAGGGTTTTGAAAGGACGTTTTAGGGTTTTGGCGAAGACATAGGTGCGGGAAATATGAAGGCGGCCTTGCCATTGAACAAAATCCTACTGATTTTTATTCTATTAAAAATAGAATCGAAGATTCAGCCCAAAGAACAAAAATGCAAATGAGTAATATAGCTGAGAGAAGAAGATGGAGGGGGGGAAAAAAAAAAAAAAAAAGCACCGCAGTTGGAATAGGAAAATCAAGAGTTGAAGAAGCTGCAGGAGAAATGAAACTCCGGAGAGTTGTAGTTGGGGTTATTGATCGGATTATTTCTCCGGCCAAGTGTTATGTGATCGGCGAAACCCGAAGTCATTATTTGTCTTCTCACTCGGTCAGCCGATTTTTAGCCCTTTACTTTGTCGGACAAGATTTAAGGTTAATTATAGAAAACTACACCAAACGTTTCGGTGATTGCTATTTGCCCCCTTAGAGAGGATAAAGAAAGAATGCTTTATGTTGCTTGACGARTAAAGAAGAAGATGAAATGATTTTGTTACAAGMTTGAAGACAAATGAAATAATATGGCGATTTTCAAATATTTATTATTCTTATTTGAATAAGAAAAAAGAAAGTAACAATTTCGAAATCATATCAATTTGATCCGCAAACAAATGATTTTTCTGTAAATTTAATTTATTTAAATATAAATTTATTATTATTTTATCCTCTCTGATTTATATGATGCGTCACATCACATATAATTTTTATTTGATTTAATCGTTTTTAAAAGTTTGATATTTAAAAAAAATTTACAAAATCTTATTATCAAATCATTAGTTAAATTTATCTGATTGAAATGTTACAAATTCTTGCACTAGGCTTTGGCATGATGCAATAGCTCCAACAATCAAACTCTATCCATTTAAAGTGACAAATTGTATTAAATATCAATTTATATTTATATCTTTTAGCACTAAAACTTCAAAGTAAATAAAAGTTTAAGTGGCACATGCCAAGATAATCCCCTTAATGGGACTGCCCTCAAAAGTCCCCAAAATCCAAACCCTCAAATAAGCTTTTTGGAGTTTGCCTTCTATATGCATAGCTAAGATCTTGACCAAAATCATCACAATTTTAACAAAGAAATCTTTCCCAAAAAGGAAAGAAAAGAGGTCACTTTACTCTTTCTTGTTTCTCATTTTGGGGGCAGATTTCCTCTTTAAAAGAAATATCTTGCAAATATCCACAAAAGCTTCATTTCATAAGCAAGAGAAAACCAAATGCCAAACAACGAGAAGAAAAGGATTATATATGTAGAGAAAATGAAGAATTTGGGAAATCGATTCTCTCAATGAGTATGATGTTTTGTTAAGTTTTCGACTTAAAAATATGTAAAAATAAGATAAAAAATTTAGATTTTACCTTTGAATTTAATTTTGTTAAGATCGTTCATCAATTCGATAATATTGAATAGAATAATAAAATAACATCATTTTATTAATTATAAGAAATTAAATTTGAGCATTCGACAATCAATGGGATTATTTTTCCAAACAAAGGTCAATTTCTTTTATCTGATGCTTTTTCAAAAGATATAATTTGTAAGGAAAATATCTTACGTAGATGATATTTATGCTCACAATTATATCAAAGTTTTGTATAATATCTTTTAAATTTATTAAAAAATATATTTTTTATTGACATAATTATTATCTTATCCCAAAGAATATTTTTGTGTGCACCATATGGAATTTCTAACCACAAAGGATTGTGGATCTATAAGAAAAATAAAAAAGAGAAAAGGATAATGGACTATAGAGACTCCTTGGGCCTAGGGTCCAAATTCGCTTTTTTTTTTATTAAAAGAGAGTTGTAATGATAATTGGATCGCATTGGTTGGCCCAACTGTAAATGGGAAAAGATGGGCCTGGTTTCCATATATATAGACCTTTTATCTGCTGAAGTGGTATTTGTAATAAATTGAGTTACAACTTTTAAGTCTGACAAGTAGCATTAAAAACTAATATGCATAATTGGTATATAAATTGTTAAGTTAAAATTAATTTTTTTTCTTGTGAAATCACGTTAAAAATATTTTGAGTGGATCAAATCTTTATGCAAGTAAGAATCTAATTTTGTAGGGAAACTTAAAGAGCTCAAAATTAATCTCATTAAATGAAATATCGACAACTTGAAAAAAGAAACTAATATGCATGGTCACCTTATTGTATACAAATGCACTATAATGTTTACGAATACCCTCGAGGTCCCAAGCTCTTACTAATAAGATGGTAGGTTAATTTATCAAGAATTCACTTATCAAATTCTAATGTATTTTTRGAGAAAATGAAAAGTAAAAGAAAAAGTTAAAAAGCTTAATTATTTGCTGGAGGAGAAATTGGAACAAGCATATAGTCATTGAATCCTCCAATAAAATCATATATGTAGTCGTTAATGGTTGAATCCATGTTCATAGTATAATTACAGGCATGTGCATCACTTTTAACTCTTCCCACTTTGTCCTATTAGGCCAGCCACTTTCATGTGCATGCGTTTTTTGGTTAACCTCCTCTTACAACCTAAGTATYTCTCAACTTTTARACTATGAATTTTGTCCTGGATCTAATTTTGTAGTGGAGGACTATAAGGCTAATCCCACTTTATAAATTGTTGAGGAACTCAAAAAGAGACTTCATTAGCATATATTATTTCCTTGACCTCAACTTGAAATCCATTTCAAATTTTATTGATTGAGATGATCTCGATTCTTCTTTTAATAAGTTATTTAAAATACGTTTCAATGTCTGTTACAAATATAATATGAGATAACGTATAAATATAATATTTATATGATAAGTTATTACAATTTACTATTTTAAATTTCCTTRTGTGGAAAAGYAAAGAGAATGTTATGTGAGTTCGAATTTTATTACATCATTTTCTTTATGTTCCATCATATCCATAGCTGGATCACCACTAGTGCCTACCTAGTGGCCCTCACTTAGGATTGTGAAACAAATGAATCTCTTTGTAAAGTGGATGTTAGATCTGCTTTAGAATGGAGTATGGGAACCCACAAATAGATTGCCCCTTTCTCTTTTCTCTTCCTTGAATTATTCAATATTCATTACTGGCTTCGTGAAATTTGAACGATATAACAGCTTCAAGTGGACATCTACATATCCAGTCAAACCTCGTCCTTTTTGTTCCAAAATCTAAAGCAAATATTCTTTAACCACCATATACGAACATTTCGAGTCTTTCCATGTATAAATATTGGGACGATTTTGACTCAAACACCCGCAAATTCTTTCACTTTCAGACTATATGTCCCATCTGGAGATGTAAGTGSGAACGTGAAGTTTATCATTCTAGTGTAATCGAATTGGATAAGATGCTGCTGCCATGCTGGTGAGACAGAATGCCAGCTTGTGCTTACCATGAAAACAGCCTCAGAATCACTGGCCATTTGCCTTTGTTAGATCGAGAATGATGTTTCAGACACCTTATTCAGAACTGTAATTAATTTGTTAAATGCAAGAAAACGTGAAATGGTTCAGAAGATAAAAAATCACTGTCCATTCAACACTTCAAACTTGATAAACAGATATCACAGGAAAGCCACTATTGGGGAGGTTATAAAACCTTAGCTCTAGCCTCCCTTAATCCATATATATATATATATATACCTAGAACATCGTTACCACATAAAACAATTACTTCCTAATAGATTAGAAATATCAGAACTAGAATTTATTCAATCTGCACGCCTATGTACTTCTTGACATTAATTAAACAGCAGTTCTAAAATCTTCTAGGGTTAAACGAATCGTTGTAAAATGATTTTTTGTTGTTGTTGTGAGGAACTTGAGGAAGCCCTCTTGAGTTCTCAAGATGATTCTGGAACTTTCCATTGGAGAAGTTGTTTCGTCCTTGCCTGCTCTTTCTCCTATGATGCGATGAACGAGGTATAAAGACTCCAGTTCCTTTGCTTTCTCTTCTGCAACTGTGCTCATGCAAAAATGGGAGTCGGGTTGCTGGTTGGAGTTGGATTGCTTGAGAAAAAGCCTAAAAATTTTGAAACCAAAAAAACAAAAAAAAAAATGAAACTTCAAGAAACCTGGAGGGTTCACAGAAGAGACAATCAACAAAGAATCAAGAAGAAACTCAAACAGAACCTGAAGGGTAACAGAAGGAGAGTGAGTAACCGAATCCTCATCATCATCCATAATCAGAAGATTGATCTGCTTGCTCAGGTCTGCAAAGAACACATCATCTTCAACTTCTACAGCAACTTCCATGACTCTCTTTTCAAGAGCCTTTTGAGGATTTCCCTTTGTGAATGACTAACTCTTTTTTTTTTTTTTTTTTGCCCTTTTCTCCAGCAGGAGAATGAAAGGAATGCAAGCTTAAATAGCGAAAGGAAAAGGGACGGGTTTAAGTAGGGTATAGACCTTGAAGGGTTGGACATGTGAGGGGGCGGGCGAGGGTGGGGACAATGGGGTCAGATGGCCAATCTGTTTGGAGTCCCACAAGCCCACAAGGGGATCATGAAGTGTGTTTATGATATTATCCAATTTGGAAAGAGATGAGAAACTCTCGGATATCTGATTCAAGATAGACTTCATCTTCATAAGGTATATACATGGTGGTGAACGTATTGGTCTCTCTCTTACAATCTCATCCACAAGCTTAGGGTTTGCAGACCAATCTACATATGCACTTTTTCAGTTTTGACTGGGTTTTGGAGGCTTAAGATAGTAGTGGATGGATGGTACAAGCTACACTCCTTTTGTAGCTCATTCAAGGGAAGATACTACTAATTCTTTACTAGCTTTTCAACATAAAAAAACATCAATCATGTTAAAAAGTATATTGAAGAAATGTGCAATAACATAATAGGTAATGAAAAATAAGTATACTTTATAGCACACAAAAACAAATGGATCAATTCTATCCTAATTCTTTGTGATGGTGGTGTGGATGATTGAATCGAGTCATATCACTTTCAAATATTTTAGTCAATTTTTTATTACATATTTTTAAAATACTTAATTCTCAAAATATATATATTATGCTATGATTCATGTAATAAGGAATATATACTAGGGTGCATGCTAGAGTTTGGATTCCTTTCAAGTAAAAATAATTGAAACTGCGAGAATGTTGACGTGTAATCTTTACGTTAGCTTATTAGTGCGTAAAAGATTATCGGTGCGTAACTTTGATCCGTAAGGGGAATTTACGCTGCAGTGGCTCCTGATTTTCGTAAAGACTTACGCTCTTCGACATGGTTTACGTAGTCGCTACGCAACCCAGGTAACAACGGTAAAGAAGTTATCATGACAGGTAGATACCTAAAAAATTTCGTGGTTTAGTCTTAATGGGATAATATGTAGAATTTGTAATGTTGTTCGATTTGATGGCATAAGTTTATGAATTTATAAGTTTTACTTTCGAATGATGTGAAGCAGATATATATATACTATATATATTATTATATATTATATATATCTGGAACAGTTTATAAGTTGAGTTCTCGAGTAGTTGTTAAAAGGAATATTGTCATATATAATAAATCATTAATTTTGTTTAATTAAAAATAATTAATATTTCTGTGTGTATGAAATTAAAGAACTTTTAAGTTGTAAGGTTTAAGATTGAATTCATACTAACTTAATTTAACTCGATGAATTTAAGACTATTCATATATATTATAAATTGCTAAGAGGTATTAATGTTAAGCCTATCAGAAA
>MEJB01000003.1:3113934-3151898 GCA_001752375.1 Rhazya stricta | reverse complement strand
TTTATTTTATGGTCATTTTCTGTTAACTCTCAAGATGCAAAGTATTATCTTACATTAATACTTACATTGTAGATAATGTAGAAATTGAAATGGAGAAGAAATGCGATGTAGTATTTTCTTACATTAAGTGTTTTCTATTAGAAATTGAAATGAAGATAATGTAGTGTTTGTGATATGTTTTGTGAGATAATATATGAATTTTCTATTAGAAATTGAATTTGAAATGAATTTTCTGTTAGATATTTTCTTACATTTTGATATGTTTTGCTTAAGAGTAGTGTTTGCTTTCCTTTTTTACCGGTCGCATTGATTGAATTGGTTCTGATCTTCGCTGAAAAAATGACACTTTACTTGACGAGTAGACTTTAGTTATCCACTTACCTTTTCCTACAAGAAGCTGAGTTTGTTTGCTTTCTTTCGTCACAGGAGTTGAAAACCTTAGGTATCCCCTGCCCCCAATATCAAGTATATGGAGAAATATGTTTTGCTTTATAAGTGACTTAGGAGGAAGGAGGGTTCAAAGTTTCCCTTTTCTACTATTATTCTTTTTATTTCTGGTGAGAAAGGTTTTAATAAGCTTAAGTAGGAAAAATGAAGAAAGAGAGGAACGGATTAAGGCCTTTTGATTGACTTTTATGGAAGGGAAGAAATGATAGAGACATACGGAATTTAGTTTAATTTGTATTAAAATAGATTTTTATTTAAAAGTAAATAGAAATGAATGGAAATAAGACTAATCGTAGTGAAAGATAATTGGTCCAAACATGATAAAAACTCAATCCTCTCCGTTAACCTCCTTCTTTCTTCTCTCTATCCTCATATGGTCTTCCTTTGTCAAACTCAACCTTAGGGACAATATTTTCATTAAATTGAATCCTTTTTCAAACTCAATCTTAGGGGTAATATTGTCATTAAAATGGGATCCTTCCACAACCTCAATCTTAGGGCTCGCCGCAAGCCTCTCTGTGTGTGTGTGTATATATATATATATAAGCTTTAGCTACACCCTCACCACCCCCACTTAGGTTAGCTGAATACGAATCCACCCAGCATCTGTGGATAGATTGCAGTCGGTAAACCTATATTGATACTAGTAAAATCAACCATATGATTATTCACCATCATCGACTCTGCACAGTTCTTGACTATARTTTTCCTTTTTCTCCATCATATTACTCTGTGAAATTTCGGTGAGGGTAATCGAATTGATTTCGCACATAGTTCTTCTTGAGAATCCCTTAGAATGGTTCCCAAGATTTTATTTGTACGTAGAGCAAAAATATTCATTCTGCTTGAGCCTTCTCCAATTGAATCAGTGGATTTGTGCTTCAATGATATTGGATGACACTTCACTCATGCGAATTTCTCTTTCCTATACATCTTATAATAGGATTTAAGAAGTTTCTTCAGGTGTTTTGAAGCAGCATAGGTATTGAGTGACTTCTATGTCATTATCACCATTAGTGAGAGGTTGGGAAGTTGTAACCGATCATCTAAATCATTGATAAAGTGATAAAGAGAAAGAGAATTAAATAATTGGTAAATAATCTTCTAAATCATTGGTAAGTAAATTCAGTAGGGAATTAGATAAACACAAACCTTAACATAATCTAGATTTGATGATATATGTGTATAAATATGTTGTGTTAGTTAAGCTATAAGAAAATGTTGAATTGCCTTCTTTTCTGTATAAATATGTTGTGTATAAATATTTTCAGGTTTTTGAGGAATAGTAGTTGATGGACAAAACTTAAAAGATTGAATCCTAGTTTAAATTTGAGGATTGATATTGATAATTTATAAAATTTTTCCAATGGGATTTTTAATATCATGTTTGTAATTTTATTAATAGATTGAACGAGTTCACATAGATATTCATCTCGGCCCATTAGATGCGTCGTTGCTGTTTAGATAAGGATAACACAGATCTAACCTGATATGGGTTGGTGAGGAGCCGTCTGTAGCTAGATTTTGGACAACATATGGTGCATATGGTGTGATTAATGTTAGAGTGTAGATTAAGAAATTTGATTGTTGATCATACCCTGATCACTATTATGATTGAGCGGTGGTGCTCGGAGACACATTTTTCATGCCACAGTGACACTGTATGACATTGGTATCCTAACGGGTTTGAGGGTTACTAAATTCGTTCTAGAAGTGAAATTAGACTATAAATTTAAGTCGATTTTTTATAAGAGAATGAGGACCAAAGACCACTGATGTGCTATTCGAGACACCACTCCCGGATGATGCCACATACTATGAGATCGACTGTCGAGCATGGTGTATTATCATGTTATTTCGCGGACTATTGTTCTTTGATAAATAGGGCAAATTCTTTCCTCTTTGATTTCTACATCATCTTGAGGATCTATGTAGGTCTAGGCAATTGAATTAGGGAAGTGGTGTTTTAACCTACTTGTATAGATGTTTATCAATACGGCATTAGATTCTGCTAAAGAGATTCGTGGTACGATGGTATTTTTACAGGTAAACAAAACATTGACAATGATCTTAACTTATAAATATATTTAATATTTATAAATCATTTCAATTACTAAGGCATTATTTTCATATTTTGTATTTGTAGCTGTGAATGTACAAGCATCTTCCTATTCTATGCTCAATATATTGCCACATCTTACTCCATATGGAGCGAGGTGGAACCGACCTTTTGATCTTTTATGTTTCCCTACACATGTATTGATGATATAAAGGGATCAATTAGATGCCCTAATCACCGATTATGTCTGTTTAGTAGACTGATTAAGTTTGAAGTAATTCGTTTATTCTTTACTACCCATCGATATTGATTGATGAATTTGATTTGTTTATTTTTACTTAATTTTTTATTGCATGCAATTTATATGTATACAATATGCAGACATCCTTTATCAGCTACCAACCGTCTATTTAGAAGGGTCTGACATATGACTATCATCCCCTATGCCATTGATCTGCTATAACATTATGGAGTACTGCTTGCCTGATAGAGTAATACCACATTTCATGTTTGATTAGGGCATCCCTGTCTTGCATGACCATTTCGAGGCTTACAGTATACGTGGACGTGGCACTCGTACACTATGGAGAGACGAGAATAGAAGGTATGTCAATAAATGAGATGCTCAGAAAGCTAAGATAGTGATTGGGATGCCAACAGATCAACTGCAGGAGACTCATCCAAAGTACATAGATTGGTATACCCGTTGGATATGATTGCTTATTGAAAATCCTACGATTAGACAACAAGATCCCGAGGGTTATCAATCCATTGGTTTTCAGTTACATTACGCGACATGTATGTTGAAATTATTTTGAAATTTGTAAATTTTTTACTAACAATTATATTGTATGTTTCTTTTGTATCGTTGTTTAGGCATTGATATTTCGGGAATGTTTGGATATTGTGGATCAAACAACGTCACACACAAACCTACAMTATTGGTCAGCATTCGCACTGCTTAAGGAGAAGATGTGGAGAACAATTTGGCACTTAGGATCTCTCGGCTGCCATAGAAAGAAGGATGTTGATATAGCACCACTTCCTCCGACTTCTCGTCGTCCTCGGGTAAAGATTGATGTCCGGGGTAAGTTTGGACAACAATGCGGTGGTAGATGTCCACGTGCATGTCTGCAGCCTACCATACTTGAGGCCGATATTTGTGGGCAGCCAGAGGATGCTAATAATGTTCATCTACTCGAGGTCTAGCTGAGGATGATTTTTATGCCCCCGCTCTACATCACCTACACGTCCTATGAGGGAGATGCCAGAGCGGGGCCATCTATACATGCAAATGCATCGGGTCCTTCTATACAGACTGATTATGGATCCATCACGCGGGTTCAGATCAGATCGCCTTTATCTAGCGATATTATTGCACCTATACGACACTGGTCTCGCGATGTTGATTAGGGTGATATCGATTACGATCCTAACGCTTTGATTCTCCATAGAAGTTCTGGAGCCCGTAGAGCCCCCTCTATCTCACTCCATCAACTTATGACTAATGAGGATGTTGATGCCAGACTTTGTAATTGATTTTTGTAGTCCTGTTCATTGTATATTTGTATTTGCATTAACAGTTTTTTGACAATTATTGTAAAATAATGTTGATACTATTTTGATTAACGTATTCTCAATGGTGGTTGTTGGTGAATGTTGATTAATGATTGTTGTGAATGGTGGGCGATGTTAATGAATGATTGTAGTCGATGAATGGTTTGTGTTGATATAGTATTGCTGGTTTTTGCAGGGTGGCTTGCGGGAGTTTTTACAAGATTAGGGGAGAAGCCATATATGAATGCATTCCAATAATGTATTGAACAAGACCAACGCATTAGCATAATGCGTTGAAATAGAGGAACGCATTCCACAAATGCATTCGAATCTTTCGAAAGCCGCCATGCATTTAGAAAATGTGACATTTGTAGCACTTTTCACTTTTTATAAAACCACCACGCATTTGCCAAATGCGATTTTCAAATGCGATTTTTTTTCACTTTTTTATCTATGTACACCTGTGACTTGCACTGATCAAATGCACTTTTTCATCTATAGTTTATGACTTGTTGTAATGTAAATGAATAGGTTATGACTTGTAATGTAAATGAACTTTTATATAATGTTTTGAATTTAAATCTTTATCTTATCTAGCATTATTTGTTGGTTCAAATTTAATTTGCCAAACACGTATTAAGGTTTGACTATATCGTTTATATTTTTGCTGTGTAATGGTGAAAAATTTGTATCTTTTTTTGTGTAATGAACCCACTAATCGTTTATTTTGTATATGATTAGATATTGGTTGAATGTGTTTTGAATTTTTTGAGAGCATTGCTTTTTGTAAAGTTTGTGAGTTGTGTTTTATAGGTAAATATGAATATATTTGTTGTATATAAATTTGAGGATAAAGTATTAATTTTCAAATCATATTGTTGTATTCTATTAATGCGTTGGTCCATTTTTGTCGCATAAAGCTAATGCGATGGTTTTATTTCCATTGCATTCTCTATATGCGATGGTTTTATTTTCATCCCATTCTCTATATGGGATGCATTMTACAATCAACGTATTCTCTGAACGCYACGGARTCTTCACGCACACATTCTGAAAATATAACTAGTCTARCTTTAAACAGTTGCATCCAAAATGGGRGTCCTTTCAACAAAAGTGAGCATCCTTTCTGAAAAGACGTCAAATATGAGAAAAAACCCAGATTATGAGCTCAATCTTAAAACTARTAAATTTGAGCTAAGCCATAATAATTCAATAAGTGGAGATAATATTATAAACCAAGTTTTTATAGATTACAAGTACTATTAGACCGTCATGTAATGCAGATTGTGAATTGTATATTTATAAAACGTATAATATTTTAAAGCTTATAATTCATAAAAATTAGGATTCATAATAAAATTCTAATGGCTCGACTCGTGTGAAATCTATTTGTAAGTTTCATCTTCAGCCCACAAATAGTCATACGAAGGTACTATTAAATCTTGATCATCTTAACAATAAAACATTACAAACTGCTGGGAAATTTTACTTTTTAGACCCTAAATTCTTAGGTATATTATCAATTGTTGAAATTACTTTTATCTATTGAGAAAAGTGCCTTTAAAGTTAATATAACATTCTTATTTTCAATCACATTTATTTATTTATGAACAATATCTTTCGGATAAAACTAATATTAGAAGTGAAACAATAATATATAACCATTTCAAATACTTTATAAATGAAAGAAAGTTAAAAACAACTTAATTTAAATAATTCCTCTCACAAATAAACTCTAGAGCGCTTGTATTATTACTGCATCCATTGTGCGTACTCGATTTGTACATACTTTGTACTTAAATAAGATGCGATCAATTTCATGTTATAAGCTACACGGCCATAGCTAATCTCCTRTTTGCYACTGGTGAACCCAGAATAATAAATGGCCATGGTCCACGGCGGCTCAACGCAGCAAGGTGTCTAAATTTGCCGGTGTCTGCTTTGAAGCCTCTAGTCGGTCAAGTGCATGCAATGATTGAACGTTATCATAACACCACCAAAAAGGATGTATGCACAAGAGATCTGAACCCATTTGTTTTGGATAAGTAGGAAGTCCCTTATCAGCAGGCAAGAAACCCAAATTAGATTCTCCATATGAGGATGATAATATCTGGAAATCTTGGATTTGATCTGAAACCATGTGTAAAATTTTATATTGTATTCGAGGACTGTGGAGCTTGGAAGGTTAGACTGGAGTTAATCGCACAAAAGAATTACGAAACTACTTCTAACTTAAAGGCACTTAATTTTAATAAAAAACTATTTTTAAATTTTAAGAGATCTCCTTTTATTTTTTTTTTGGAGGAAAAAGCAATATTGATAATGAATATGTGCAAACTAGGCGATTATTTATTCATATATAAATGTCTTGTATAGATGCATAGTCATGGATATGAAAATGACACTACGATTTGTGTGTACATACTTCTCTGCACATGCAATCTAGGCWTAAGGCTTTTTGTTTAGTTTATGACAATTCAAGAAAGAAATATAGCAATATTGTMGGACCATAGCTCAATAGTGAAATACTTAGAGCCTTGGAGTATAAGAGAAAGAAACAGCAGATGCTTAGGACCAAGTATTTGAAGAYTATGTATAGTGCAGAGATGAAAAGCACCKAAACCAGTTCAGAGCTACAATGGTGACAAATTTTGAAGACTTCAGAAGATAATTCTCCCTGTGATTCCATTCATACAGTKGATGATGAATTCAAAATTCCCGTAGTCTTACAACCTGAGATGACTCTGGAAAATGTTTAAAATAAGAGACCAAATTCACCTCTTCAGTCCTTCCTATTGCAGAATATTAGGATGAATATGAGACAAAACAACCTATGCACGAATTAATTCATCCGTGCAGCAAGAGAATCATTCCTGCGTCTAGAGACAACTAAAGATACCCAAGTTATGCCCCGCCAGCCATATCCACATCTGTAACTCCATCAATTCCCTTAAACACAATCCTTAATTTCCTCAAACATGTTTGTTTCTTATCCCCTTCTCCAATAATGCCATTGACGTGGATAATGTCCTTGCGAGTTTTATCCATTAGGTCAAACAGAGAAAGCTCTAGATTGGGTCTTGTCATCTCTTCAAGTATTGGAGGTGCTTGCATGTACAGATTCTTCCCTCGGTATGTAACGCTAACTCTAGTTAGATGAAGCCTGGGGTGATCTTCAAGCATATTCATGAACTGTTCCAATACAACCAAGACATGTAAACACACACCAAAACAATCGTAAGGCAGGGGGAAAGGGAAGAAGAATAGGAAAAGAAGAGATAAGGGGAACAAACTGTTCATTGGGGTGGCAAGAATTACAAATACGACAAGTTGGATAAACTTTTAGGTTGCTGGGTTTTTTGGTTGGGTAGCTTGGTAACCGACTTGTCAGACATCATTGTAACAATTAGTCAAAATTAGGAATGAGGGAGCACATCAGATAAGAACCAGATGCACATATATTACCACAGAACATCACTCAAGTAGTTACAGACTTACAGCCTTCATCTAACAAATTCCTGATTTAGCACCTTCTAATAATGAGGCATCTTGACTTCTATTTATTCTGTGTTACAAACCAATCCAAAGCGACGGTATAGAAGAATCAGCCAATTAGCACCCCGGTAAGATTAAGGGCCAAGGCGGATGAATATAAGAAGATTATGCGAAGAACATTATTAGCACGAGCATGCAGTGCAAGCATTTTGGCAATTTGAAGACTGGAGGATCTAAAACAATCCAATTCCTAAAGGTATGCATCAACAATGAGGTGAGGAGAAACTAGGATAGCTTCCTTAACAAAAGTTTCAAACAAACAGATAACAGATGAGCAGATTTATCTTTTTCAACGTTATCCCTGATTAGTATGAATCACAGAACTGTTGAACATTTAGAGAAAAAGCTTTACAGCAAAAGAAAAAGAAAACTGACCTTTTTCAAAGTAACTGAAGTTTCCAGCTCAATAAGAATACCAGGGCCGCAAACAAGACAATCATTGCTCTTAAAAAGATCAGTCACTTTTGTATGAAGCCCATCAGCACCATTATACCTATCAAAATTTGGAATCAGAAATGAGAGGCCAAACTTCACACAGAAACAAACAAAGATAAACAAGAATAAAGTTAAGGAATCGGCAATTCTGAAATTTAGAATTCAAGTAGTCTTAACAGCAACACAAATTAGCAGCAGATGTATTGCCTCTATATCCAAGAAGCCAACTTCCTGCCTGCCCTTTCCCTCTTCCTCCACCCCAATACTCTTGTCCTCCCTTTTTTCTTGGTGGAGGAGGGGAAGGTATTCAACAATGTAAATTATGTTATTGCCAACAAGAATTTCATACGTTCTAAACTTTAGCATATAGAATCAAAAAATAAAACATGCTCAAGTGTACTGAATAAAGAGCCCCTTTTAAGAAGCTACATAGTAAAATTTCTTAATTCCTAAAAGGTTAAAACTAAAAAGATGTTCACCACTAAAACAAATAAAAAAGTAATTAGGACAGATTCATAAATCATACAGAACCACACCCTCCCCTTCAAATTTTTRTGTGCTGTTTTGCAAAGAGATAACAGTACACGGTTTTCCAGGAGACAATGGTGTAATTCATCAAAATATACCCAATTGAGGTAATGGTGAAATGTAGATGAAAGTAAGATAAGAACAATTCTTTTTTCTCAAAAGGACAAGGAAAAATTCAACAAGTCACAAGAAAAGGAATCTTTCAATGGTCAGAACATGGAGTTTCTTAGGATGTCAATATAATGACAGAAAAGAGTGATATAACTAATTCTCATAGATTAGTGTATAGTAGCACTGAAGAACAAGTAAATGCAAGCCCTAAATCAGATGCTATCATGTTCATGCTAAAAATACCCAGGAGAACCAACTTCTTATTTCATAACAAAAATATCACATTGTCAAAGCACAAACATAGAAAGATAAAAGTATATGACTTAGACATACATTAAGTAATTCGATAAGGTTTTGCTGCATCCAGTTACAATCTTCAAGGTCTCCAAAGCACATGCTGCAGAAATAATGGCATTGGTGGAAGCTATAGCAGGTATGATATTTTTCACCACACCCTGTAAGGGAAGAAAAACAAAAGGCATGTGTCACGAKAAATTTTTTACAGTAAAATAGGCTGAGGAAACAAAGACGCCAGGCTATATATCCTTTGCTCACACTACAAACAAAATGTCTTTTTTAAACAATTTCCCTCTGAAGTGAATGTATGGCATTGATCCTTGTAAAATCAGTCTCTAAAACAAGGGCTAAATGAAAATCCTACATCTATCAGTCCATAGAATGTCTTTCAAGAATTTATTTTCCAGAATGAAAGTTCACCTGAGTCAAAGAATATGTGACTCCTTGAATTCCAAAGAGCTCAGCTCTCTTAACAGCCTGTAATACAATGAAAAGGCAAGCCAGAGGAGTCAAGAGAGAAAAATAAACTGCAGAATTAAAGATTAGAAAAACATGGAGAATAAATATTAGTTGCACTAGTTAACCTCTTGATAAACCCACTGCATGTGCTCGGGATTATCAGGATCAAATGTTTTCCCACTTTGAACCTGCAAATAAAATCAAATTATGAGAAGAGAAAGTAGATCAAACACTGCCCAGAAGGAAACAGCAGATAGTGATTATTGAACTACCTCATCCCATTTAATTAAGTGGGCATATTCAATGCAGTGAGCAGCATTTCTTGGAGTTTCTGCAAGTGTACATAAAGGAAACTTCACTTGCGCAGGGAAGAGCCAAATTGTACACTCAAAGCATGGTGTGACCCCTGGCACAATTACCCTTGCATGGCCCTTAAATCCTTCTGTTCCACCATCCACCATAGGTTTGATTGTTTGTGGATGTGGTTTATCTTCATCATCATACTCTATACTTAGCAAACAAAGTTGGACAAACAACATAAGCTAAAACTTCCGCAATGCTAGTCTTCTGCCATTGTCAACATATTCTATGCTAATAACCAACAAATACTTCTCATAAGAAAAAAGAGAGCAAAAGAAGCCATKTATGGAATGTAAACCCAGTAAACATAAAGGGAAAAAATGTATTTCGTGGCCCAGATCAGTACAACTACAATWTGATTAGCTTATTCCAGGTAACTTGAAAAGCATTAGAAGGGCAACACTTTAACAACACAAAGCCTTCAAATACATGAAGGTCAGAATGAAAACATCTACCATAAACATAATTCAAACAAGAAGATAATAATTATTAGAGACAGATGATAAGCTGCTTTACAACAACTCCTTATTAGACAGAAACTTCTCTTATCAAATAACATTAAGCATTAAAGAAAAGACAAACCTAGAAAACCACAGGCAACAGCATTTATGTAGCTACGAGCTTCAGCAGAATCAAGACCAAGTACGATAATGTTAAAGTCACTATAGAAATCTATGGGCTTATCCTCGATTCGACAGAAATGATGCTTGATATCTACGCCACTAATTCTTTCCATGACTCGTCGTGCAGCAACTTCAGCCTTTGGCTTCCCTACATCTTCAAGCCTAGATAGATAACATCATGAAAAAGCTGGTTAAAAAAAAAAAAAAGAAGAGGATTTCTGTAATATACAGGCCAACATCTGTAAATGCAACTGACGATAACTTGCACAGGAATTAAGTGATCCTTTAAATAAAGCCATACTTCTCTTATTATGTACAATAACTACAAAAGCATAACTCAAAAACCAAAGACCACTAAACTCAAATACAGGACGAGGAAAGAGTTTCTTAGCTTGTTTCCTTCCATATTCACAACCCTAAATGCTTTGGCTAACAAAAACGGGTTTTACCAACATAATTTCATCTAAAAGCAACAAAATCTCATAAACCACAAAGAGACTATGAATTACCCATATACTCAGAAATCCGACACACAAGAACTTATACCTGAAAAGAAACTGGCGATTAAGATTGGTGACTTCAATTCGGTCCATATCAATAACTTCCAGATTCCGGAACCCTGATAAAGCCAAATCCTTTAGCAATTCACAACCCAATCCACCCGCCCCCACCACCAACACTTTCACATACTCCTTCAAATCATCTCTCAGCTACCCAAATGCGCGGAATAAACAACAGAAAAGCAAAATAAAGCATTACAAATCTGTTTATAATAACATAACGGAATGTACAATAAACTGTTTGCAAAGGGTATTAGACCAACAGTGAGAGTGAGAGTTAGAGTGAGAGTGATTACATCAGGTCCCGGTTCGAAGGAAGAGTCGACCAGAGGACCAGGGCGCAGAAGGAGCTTATCTAGGTCTCTTGATCGACTGAGCTGCGCGGTGGTGTCAGCCATTGAAAACGAACTCTGCTGAATTTTGTGAAGCTTTGAATTTACGCTTCGGGGGGTTTAAGTACTTGTAAGGGAAATCAACTAAAAACCCGATATACTAAACACCAAAATTTATCTGCCCTTTAACTGCAATTGCATCAATGGTACCCAGTTGAGATGTGAATTGAAGTTACCACTTAACTTGGTATATCGCCATCAAATCTAAATCGAACCGTGGGCTATCTTATGCACCATGACAGAATATTATATATTTTTCATATTGTGATGACCGATTATTTGATCAAATTCAATTATTTCAACTAAGTATTTCATATTTTTATATATTATTGATGAGACTTGAATCTTATCAAGTTCTTTTAAATTTAGGATTTTAATTTTTTTATATATTATAGACGGAATTTAAATTGAATGTAGTAGTACCTTTGGACTCAATACTTTTACCTCTAGGGAGTATCATCTTTGCTTTATAAGTTAAGCATGAGATATATGAATCAAGTTGAAAATGTATCATTTCATCCAACACAATTTGAAAATATCATGAAATAAGAAAAAGAGAAAAAAATTTATTAAAGTTGGGGTTTTTTATTCTATTGACTTTGTTTTGCATAGTTGCTCACCGTTTAGCTTTATTTTCACTCCACTTGTTGCTTGTGTGTTAATGAGTTCTAGGTCGCATCATGAAAAAGGTAACAGGATCAATCGTATCATTATCATTTTTTTCTTTTAAAATATGTATATGTATATATACATAAAGCGATCAAAGCATGCATTATTTGTAAAAGCACATGTCTTCATTGATGGCGCGCTCTTTATCCACTGCCATAATAAAAAAGTCGACTAYAGCTCCCATTGTCGGGAATTCTACAAAAAAAAGTGGGTGTTCAAAATTTTCTATCCAAAGTAAACAAATTTTATGCGGCCGGAGTTCATCCTCCATATTTTGAGGTATGACATCTGAATCACAAAAACACAAAATTCAATTGTTGCAGAGGCCTTTTTTTCTATGATTTCTTTATATTTTCATTTTTTGGTGAAATTTTCTAATATGAAAGAACATGCATTACACATTATTTTGAATTTGATATTCAAAACTTACTCATTGCACAACATTCTTGCACTATCTATTTAAGGAATTTTACCTTACTATTACAACAAATTTTGAAGGATTCACATTGTGATAACATTAAGAAATGATACAAAGACTAGTTATGTCGAAAAATCTCATAAATAGTATTTAGATACAATAGAATTCTAAGTATACTAGTACTACTATTGAATTGTTTATAATCATTACTTAAATGATCATTTTTATCCAAGCTAATTAATTTTTAAGAACTCAATCGCCTTCAGTCATCTCAAAATGCCCACTAAGCATTCAATGTCTCAAATTCTTCTTCGCTTAATTTACTTTTCTATGCTTCAATTTGATTGAGACTCAAACAAGGACATTTTGAGTTTCTATAGAATTTTATAAATATTGAACATATGAAATATTTGAACTTGAACTACTTTAAGAAATGTTAACATGTAAAATACTTTGAAATTAATTTGCTAAATTAATTAATAGAATTTAAAAAACATTGAACAWGTGAAATACTTTTAACTTAATCTACTAAATTAATTAGTATAATTTTAAAAATAGCAAGAAGGAAAGAGAGAGCAAGTTTATATGGAGACGAAAGAAAAGTAGGAAACCATCGTAGATTGAATTATCATTAATCATGATCTCCACGAAAGCCCTCTATTTATAGAGGTTAAGCCCTAAAGTTCCATGAGCTCATGAGTTTCTAGAAGAGTCATTCACTATCTATTTATAACGCTTCCCCTTGAGTGACTAATCTATACAACAACTACCTCCTAAAAAAATTTTTATTTAGGAAAAACCTAGTGGGATAAAGCCTCAATGAAGGAAAAAGAATACAACTACTCCCCTTGATATCGAATGTCTTTGAGCCGATACATTCCAATTTGATGTATCAACTTTTTGAATATTGATGTTGGCAATAATTTGGTGAATAAGTCTACCACATTATCACTTGATCGAATCTGTTAAGCATTAATGTTGCCACTTCTGTGAAGCTCGTATAGGTAGAAGAACTTTGGAGAAATATGCTTTGTTCTATCTCCATTGATTTAGCTTCCTTGGAGTTGTGCAATACAAGCTGCATTGTCTTCATGGAATATGGTTGCACCCTCTTTTATTAAAGCTAATCAGCAGGACGATTAGATTTGTTGCATCATATTCTTCAACCATAAACATTCTCAACTTGCTTATGGATTACAATAATTTCTGAGTAGTTTGAGGATGTAGCAGTTAGAGTTTGCTTAACATATCTCCATAATATTGCAATCCCTCGACATATAAACATATAGCCTATTTGTAATTTGGTTTTATGTATTTCAGAAAAGTATCTTGCTTCTACATATCCCACCAAAGAACATTAAGYCTTTTGTGAATAATATAGCCCCATATCTATTGTACATTTTAGGTATCAAAGGACATGTTTAATGCCATTTCTATGTCTTTGAGTGGGTGCAGAACTATATCTTGCAAGGAGATTTACAAAAAGGACTATGTCGATAAGTCAAAAATACCCCTCACATAACAAGATAATTATACATGTGTGTTGAACGCAACACCCTAAATCTCCYAACATAACATTAGTTTGAACGTGCTTTCAAAAATACCCCTRACATAAAAAACATCCGTTATCATCTTCATTCTAATTAAAAATTTTCATTTTTAGCTTGAATCGAAACAAAACTGAATAAAGGATAGCTACGTCCCTATTATTTATTATTTCATGTTCCACTCTTTTTTATTTAAACTTGAAAAAAATTTTAAAATTATTTTTTTGGAAAAAGAATTAGTAAAATGATAAGAAAAAATGGATAAAAATAATTTAGGAATAAGTGAAATTGGGTCGAGTTTGGGTCGGATAATGGGCGCATGCGGTTTTAGAAGGAAAAATCTACCGGAATTGACATTTTTGCCATCCAACTTATTTACGCCTGATGCATTTGGCCAGAAACCATCCTGCTTCGCATCTGGAAGATATATAAAAATGATTGAAAATGGTTGAGTGGCAAATATTCTGAAAATAAAGTTAAGGGTATTTTCAAATGGCGTAAATAGTTTAATGGCAATTTGCACCATTTTTCGCTAAAAAAATTTTGAAAAAAATGAATTTTTTTAAAAAAAAGTGGGTTTGGGAACTGTGCATGGAACCTCTTCAATAGCTTTGTTAAATCTTCTTGTTAAATCTTTTTTAGTTTCAATGATTAACTATTATGATGTTTTAATGAGAATCCAAAGTAATTGGTAAATCCAATCGATATGTCAGAGGYAGGGTAGAGAAATATTTGATTGCTGATGATCCTGAGACACAGTGAGTACTATTGTGACTATAGTGAAGGAAGTTCAAAAATTATTTCAATCCGGTTGTTCTTATAAGAAGGGATGGAATGTAGGGAAAACAGCAATCGAGCTTCTCTACAGCGATTGAATTTCCAATTTTGTAATTCTTCCTCATTATATGCTTGCATCGCGAAACACCGATACATGAACTATTCTTAAGTAGAACATCATGAAAGCAGTAAAGAATRTGTCAAAGTATTCAGCTTCATGTTTTTGGCACTCAGAGCTTCCATACAAGGTTTTAGTTATTGTCGGCCAATCATATCTATTGATGGCATGCATTTAAGGGGTGCTTACTATGGGAAACTTTTAATTACTAATACTTGGGATTTAAACAATCATATTTATCCACTTGCATTTTTCATTGTGGATGAGGAGTCTACCGAGAGTTGGGGATGGTTCCTAAAACTACTTCGCTACCATGTTATAAAAGACTGAGTAGTTTGCCTGATATCGGATAGACACAAGGGCATTTTGCGTGTCGTCAGTAGGCAATAGGAATGGCAACCTTCAGTGGCAGTCCACCAATATTGTTTGTGTCATATTCATGCTAATTTCGATATTAACTTCAAAAATAGTTTGTTGAAGAAATTAATATACAAGGCAAGTATTCAATCAAAAGTGACCAAATTTGTGGTGGTAATGGAAGAGATCAAGACGCGCAATATTGATGCATATAATTGGTTGATAAATATCAATTTAGAGAAGTGGACTTTATCACATGATGATGGCTTCAGGTACGYTTGAATGACAACTAATTTATCTGAATCTCTAAATAATATTTTGAAGAAAACACGTGRATTGCCAACCAAGGTCTTGGTTGACAACATTTTGATGAGACTTGTGCAATATTTTAACGATCACAGAGAAGATGTCGCTCATTGTAGACATCCATTTCTCCCAAGAATATAGAAGATTTACACTGATAATGAATCAAAGGCTCGTGGACATATAATCACCCCATACAATTTGTAAATATGGATATTCAGTGTCACTTCTCAAATAAGAGAAGGTAATATGAGTAACAATATCCACACAATCCATATGCAAGAGAATATGTGCAGTTATAAAAAATGGAGTATGTATGGAATGTCATGTTCCCACYCATTTGTTGTTTATCATAGAACACGTTGGGAACCTTCAAGACTTGTCCTTGACATGTACTTGATGGATAATTATTGAAACATATACCAATATGATTTCTATTGGGTTAGAAGTGAGACAAGTTATCCGCCTACACCTCTCATTCTTGAGCATCACAAATTATATATGAAGCMTAATCGTCTGAGCCATAGACAGATAACGAGGATTCGTGGAGAAATGGATTTTCGAAGTCCCCACTCTTCCCCTAGATGTAGAAATTGCCATTAACTTGGTCATAATAGAAGAAATTGTGTGAATCATGGGTTTGCGAGAGTGTCATCTTCAAGAAAAGTTTAGAATCATYTTTGTGGTTGTATTTGTATTTGTATTTGATACTTTATAAGTTTGTATTTCTTGTTTGAAACTTAACATTTCTTAATAGTTGTATTTTTTATATTTGAATTTTGCATTACATGAACGTTTTAGGCGATTGAATCTCTTGTTATTATATGTTCTTTTTAAGAATTGAATGACAATATGAGATGTTGTGTTCATTTTGAATAGTAAAATATGGAGTTTGTTGCTCTATTTACATATAACTAGGAAAACATGGATTTGTATATCGCATTCTATAAACGTGACCTAGGCAAGAAATGCAAAATATAGGTTGCTTAGGGCTCAGCCCAACAAAGGCTGGAACCTTTTGCTCTACCATAAATTGGCTATAAATACAAAAGTCGAGCCATTATTATTTGAGGCTTTCATCGAAAGAAAGAGAGAAGACAACTGGTGTTCTTTTTTGTTAGCCAAGTGAAAGGCTTGCTTGCTTTTGGAATAGGTCACTTAGTTGCTTAATTATATAAATGCGATCTATGCAATTCACTCACTTAGTTGCTTCTGGAATAAGTCACATTTAGAAAATGGGATCTAGCATAGGTCGCATTCGCRAAATATAATCTATGACTACTTTAACTGAATTTACAAAAATAAGGAAAAATTAATATGAATATAAATGCGATCTTATTTTTGTAAATGTAATTTGTCCGTTTATATCATCCTTTTAGAAATTGATCCACGGACATGTCATTTTCCAAAAATTCCATTGTAAATAGGAAAAAACTCGGAAGATCCCCATCATCTAAGTAATATTTTTTCTCTCCCCAGCCTCACATTTTCAAGACAAGTAATTTGGATATTTGTAAGTTGACTTTCTGGCATGTCCCGAATAGAAATCCCCAGGCACTCATTCTGTGACTTTGGCCTACTTTATAAATTCCTCTTCAAGTAGGAAAAAGTCATATGCAAAAAAAAAAAAATTGTGAGAATCCAGGTCCTTGCCTAGTGGGTTTAAGAGGCGGCCAGTCACCTTGGTCCACCGTCCTTTCGGTCTGGCGGCCAAGAACCTCCAACAGAGTGCAAATAAATATTAGGATAGGGATTCTCCCATATGAGATTTCCCGAGCAGGCCAAAAACTTTCAAGGGTTCCCTGTTCCACAAGACGAATAAAGAGGAGGAGGTAGTATAGTGTCTTATCAAACATGTCATGGGCATGGAGAACCTCAATGCCCTGATCACCTTCTATCGATCCACTCGATTATATGTCTTTTCCAGGTTTACTTTGATCACCAACCAACATTTCTTTCTTGTTTTCCTTCGCCTGGGGTGCAAGATCTCATGTGCCACCACGAGGTTATCTACCACCCTCTAGATTAGCACTAATGGAAAAAGGACGATCTACTATCAAGAAGAGTATAACCAAGAGTACTCCAAGATTCGCAAACCAAATCTTTGAAGGTAGGATGTAGAAACCATGCAGTCTCCATTCTGAAAGGTTTACACGGAGGAGCATCAACCCATTCTTTCTCGCAATGAATAAGGATCGGGTGGTGATCTGAGGTGGTCGGAGGTGTCGTATAGAAACCCCAACAAACAAGGACCTCTAATCAGCTACACAACAGGCTCTATCCAATCTCTCCCGGATATTAGCTACATCCCCTCTTGTTGGTCCACGTAGAACTGGCGTAGTCTAAGCGAAGTAACTCACATGTCTATATTATCTCCCTGAGGCTGAATTTGGATGTCCTTGTCTTCTCCCTCCTCATTTCTTATCCTTATATAGTACTTGGCTAAACTACCCACCCATAATCCAAAGGTGATATAACACTGAACCAAGCTGTCGAAGATAGGGCCAATGCCATGTTCCCTCTAGTTAATATTTACTATTTGGTCACTTCGGATGATTACCTCTAATTCCCCCTCAGCATATCTTCAAAAGATCCAAATACCGCCTACGAACCCAATAGCCTCTGCTACAATCCGCGATATACTGCTTTATTCATGAGCCCTAGAGATATTCACTCCAGCTTGAGAATAACTTAACGATTGGAAAAGGATTGAAGACAAAAATAGTTTTAAGGATTATGTTTCTTGTGGTTTTCTMTCCATTCTTTTGTCCGTCTAAGAAAAGTAAAAAAGAAATCACACATCAGAACAATATAACCCCAAACATTTGGTGTAGAATTCAAAAGAAGCTAGCAAGATGCTTCAGTCAAACAAAAAATGGTGAAAAAAGGGCTACATCTGGAAATTATGCACCAAAAAGAAGATAATTATCATTCTCAACATGTACGTAAATAATGTACAAAGGGCCTATAAGTTATCCGGGCTAGCTACTCCCAAGTTTGTCTATGAAGTAAAACCTATTCTTGGCCATATGGTATTCTGAAACTTCGATATCCTAGAGATTCACAAAGCTTGTCGGAGAATTACAAGTGAGATTCTATGTTCTGGACCATCATCAGATAATTTCTTCTTCGGAGAGTCCTCTTTCACTCTCTGCCTCAAAAATTGGGTTCTTTCTGTGCAAACCAAAGGAAGGGAAAGGAGAAAAGATTGTCACTATGTTTCATAAAGCCATTTCTTTCCAACTGCTGTATCTGATGGTTATGTGCACCTTTCTGCTAAACTTCCAGAAAAATGTTATCTTCCTTCGATTTCTTTCAAGAACATCACCTTGATGTTCAGAAGATTCAAGTCCTTTATAGCCACCAAAATAGTGATTTATACCCAACTAAGAATCATAACTGTGACCAAGTTTCTGACCTTTTCGATGTTTCACGCTTCAAGAAGAGTGCATAAAGTAGCTCATTCCATGTGTCTGGCACGCCAGGCAGACACCAGTGGCTGCAGTCCTGCTTGTGTAGAGGTGCAGGACCTATCTTAGGTCCCAAGTAATATAGAGATGAGTGACCATCTTTCCTTCTCGAGGTCATAAGAGTTACGTTTAATACATCCATTGATTTCACATCTGATACATTCAAGTGAATAGAAACTAAATCAGCAAAAATGCTATATTTGTCCCATGTGTTGGATGGCACCAATGAAGAACCTAGCTCTGGAAGTGTCTCCAAGTGACAGTTTCCTCCTGTTCTCCAATCTCCGCCTCTGCACAATCCATTTAGGCATTAGGTTGTGCATACACTGTTGTGTTCTTCATTTTCTTGTTTTTGGATCATAGCATAATATATGGGCAGCGTTTTTAGTTAGAAATCCACATTATGTATGAGATTTAACAGATCAGTAACTAAATACCTTACCAAAAGCATTTATTTTATCATCAGATAACATGGACAGAAATGTTTAATAAGACATCCACATTCCAAAAACCAGCTCTAATCCTCCYCCACTGSCCAAAGTAAGGTACACTCCCCAAAATCCACAAGCGCGACGAAGGACAGAAATGGAAGACAAGGCTAATAATATTGTAGGGAAGATCATGTTAAAGTCCAAAGTTCACAATTTGGTTTCCACATTAGAAAGCAGCATCACAATGAAGATTATGTTTAAAAGATAGATGGCTCCACAACTATGGTTAGTCATGTAGTTCAGTCGTTATATTGATGCAACCTGAGGTCATACCCATATATGCTACATRAAGCCCATGAAGTTTGGCTTAAAACTAAAAATTCTCACCAGCAGGGGCAAATCAAACATTTGCTAGCGATTCTGAACTAAGAAATTTGCATAGATCCAGAAAATTAAATAAAGGTGCAAGAATACCCAAAAGAACAATTATCAAAAAGTAAATCTGAAGTACCTGAAATGCACAGGGGCATATGTTCGGAAGAAGACCTGGGTGTTGCTTGTATTCACTTCATGCTTTATCCAGTCAAACACTGTCAGTAATGATCTCCTGTATGCTTTCTCAACGGCCATATTCATCTTTACCTGTGATCCTTCTTGGAAGTAACATCCCCTGGCAAATGTGTATGAAGATTAAGGTCGTACTTCATCATACTCGAGAAAAAGTAGAATTCGATGAATAAACACATAACTTCTTAGTTTTATTAGATATTTGATATCTTGTAAACCGACATGTATATATATATATATATACATGCCGACCTGAGTATTTCACAGTTTTCCAGATTCTTTTAGTCCATCATGACATATTCCTTATATCCTGTAAATCAAATCACATCTGTAACTCCTGGTAACTAAAYCAGTTAAAGGCAAAAGAATAGTTATTCTAGAACTCGAATTACCCTCTTATRGTCTTCTCATAATTCCACCAATGCCCTGTATTGAAAACAATCACATCTGCATTTCTCCATTTTGAAGAACTCCAATCCATTTTGTCTAACTTCAAAGTAGTTCTAACAGTTGATGAAACTCCAGCGGGAGGCCGGCTCTGCAATACAAGGAAGGGAGCCCTGTAGTACTCCACAGTGCAATTATAGTCTGTGAACTTGAAGATCAAGAATCCTTTATGTTTTGTGATAGGGTTGCCATTTACTTCATAAATTGAATCCTTGTTGGGAATAGCAGATGAAAGCATGCAGAGGAGAGACTCCCACTGATTTCTTCCAATTGAATCTCCCACGAAAACCACCCGCTTATTCCGCAGATTATCCAACATAATTTTAGCATCAAATCTGCTTTTTTAATGGACACAACAAGAGTACCTTGAATTAATACCCACTGATATAGATAGGAAACAACCAACGAGAAGAAATGAAAACATTAGACTAGCACCACTGATCCCACTCATAATACTCAAAAGAGCAAACTATCTCAGTGAAGTCCTGAAATAAGGTGTTCATCAGAAAATGATGAAGAATGTCTTTTGATGAAAACCCGACCAAATAGTTGTCAAGAAGTATGCCAAAAGGGGTTCCTCAATTTCATACTAAGTTTTCCAAATATATATATATATATATATAAAAGATTGAAGGCTACTGGTACAAAATTTAAGTGTTTTGCCACTATCCAAATATTGCAAGTTCTGAGAAAGATAAAATTATGACTGCTAATATTACATTAACAACAGTCCCCTTTAATCCCTTGCAAATTGCAAAACTTTCCAGCATGATTCAGGGGTTCATATTACATATGCAACAAACATACTTTCAAAGAAACAAGATATTAAAGAATTAAAGAAGGAAAACAAYCAGAAAAAACAATAAAATGAAAATAAGCTCAGTATACAAAAGTTGTGGGAGAACCATGTTCTTTGAGAGTTGAGACCTCCACGGAACAAGAATTTTCTGATTCGCAAGAAAACCCTTACATTGAAAAAGAATAACAATAAATAGGAACATTTTCCAACCAAAAACCACATTAAAGGTCATTCTGACTGATCAGTGCATTACGTATTGCGTAAATTGTCCCATAATTATTCAGATGGGTGACGAAGATAAAGATAAACAGAGGTAACGACAAAGACAAAAAGCAATCCTCCACTTCAATGAAAATATACAGTAAATTAAAACCTCTGAAATAAAATAATTGCAAAGAAAATATTTCGATATGTTAAACTCGGGATTTGTAAGAAATCATCTGAATGAGGCACAATCTCAGGAAATCCTATGCTCATTCAAGTTAAGCTGAAGATACGTCATACTTCTTTAAGTAATCTTTCTCAGTTGAACATGAAATATTTCACTGGAGATATGAAAGAAGTATTGAATCACCTGGGKAAGTTGCAATCTTTGGGTTGCCAACGCCATTTGGTGTAGAACAAATCKGGCCTGCCATTCTCAGAACACCTAAAGCCTTCATCCAAGAACCTGCAATCTCTAGCCTGATACAAAGGATAACTATCATCCCAAATCCATTCACCTTCYAACAAATTACACCCACCACCATTTTCACTCAAAAAATCAACCTTTTTCGCTATCTTCGCACCAGCCCCATCAAATCTCAACCACTGCAGCCTCTCAGATTGTGCTGAAAATCTGGGCCCTTTAATCACTGCTTTATAATCCAAGAAAAAGAAACCAAAGATAACACAAATTGTAACTAGAAAGAATCCAAGAATTCCCAAAGAGGGCTCAAATAGCCTCAAACGCTTCACTTTCTTGAAAACATCCAAAGAAGACATTGTTTCAAATGCTAGTACAGATGGTTCTGGGGACATCTGGAACCTTAACAGAACTCAGTACTATTACTCTTAAGTCTATCCTTGTCAAGAACAAAACTCTAATCTATAAACAAGAGAAAGCACACAGTTGTTGGGTGCAAGCAAGTTCAAGAAAGCAGCAATAATCATGGCCAGTTTGGTCTGAATCATAGTTTTGCTTTAGGCTTCTTTACTTGGTTGTAGAGTAACTCAAGAATGGCAATTTTTTTTTKCTTTGCAAAATCTGATTAGTTACAAAAGAGAGGGGTGTCAAAGAAGCAAGGCATACAAGTTAAGGAGGAATTATAGAGAGAGAGAGAGAGAGAGAGAGAGAAACAAGAAGAGAAGTGTTAAGGCGAGAGTTGGGTGAATGGAATGATGAAGATGTTCAATAAACTGAGCATCATGGGTGGTGGTGGTAATGCTGAGAACTAAGCAGGAATTGGAGGAATTGCATTTCAAATCTAGAAAGAATCTAGAAATGCCAAATGTTTACATCATATACATAGGACTAACCGGCCGGTCATAATATTCGAATTTGTAATATCTGATAATATCTTCAACCAAAATCAACAGTTAAACATAGAGGAAAGAGAAAAATGGAAGACTTTGCTCAAACTTGTTTACTCTTTATTGCACAACTTAGGACCTCTAGTAAATGCATTTTAATCTTTAGATCATGCATTTTAGTAAGTTATGGTGTTATCATTGTAATAGTAATGGAAATATATATTTCTTTTTTTAATAGGAAAATGCTTAAAGGTCGAGAGGATTCGTATCAAGATAATCAATTAGGTAAATTTATATTATAAAGTATTATTTTATTGCTCTACCCTTTATTTATGTTCATTTACCATTGATCAAGAAGATTACCTCAAATTTTTTAATGCACCAATCAGGTAATGATTTATATATATTTTAACTCGCTAAAATAAATGAGAAAAGAGATATTGAAAGGATTAATAGATATTATATATATCTTAARTCCTTAACATAAATGAAAAAAAGGCGTTAAAAGAATTAATGAAATATATACATCGTTTGCTATGATAAATGATAAAAAGTATTTAATAGGAAATATAGAAAAAAATATATATATTATAAAATTTTTCATCAATTATAATAGAATGTATATAAATTATAATGTATTTTTTTTTCTTGTTGTCTATATGTCAACATCACTTGATGGGCATATAATGAATGCTGATTATTATTTTAATAGTTCATTAAAGCATTTGTTCTTTGACCCAAAAAAAGAAAAAAGAAAAAAGAAAAAGAAAAGCAATTGATTTAATTCTTCAACTTCAAGTTCACTTTTCAAACATGTCATGTGGAGCGGTGATTCATGAGGGCTCACAAATTAGTAAAATTATAGCAGGTTTTCTAATCCCTTTCTTGAACTGCTACACTACTACAGGAGGGGACTTTGGAGCCAAGATGAAGTTAGAGATAATCGATCTTACGAAAAGATTTTAAAGATTATATAAAATTTTCACTTAAAAAAAATATCATTTTATCCTTTTAATATCTTTATTATTTACTCTTATTTCTTTAAAATTAATCCGTCCTTATTATAAAGAATACAAAATAAGAAGTAAATAAAGAAAATATTAATAACTAAATAACAATTTTGGTTCTTCATGTATGATTTTAAAAGATCTATTCATGGGGTGGGTTCGATTATTTTTACTTACTGAGTAGACGTAATAAAAGACTTTTTAAGTAAAAAAGTAAATTTGATTTAAAGATGAAAGGCTGATAACTCCTTCGTCTAAGCAGCAAAAGGCATGAGATTGCATAACCGTTTCATAGGATAGTGACCCACGTTTCGCCTACCAAGGGTTGCCATCACCATCACGTTATGCGAGTTTGTTCCTTATTTTCATGAGGGAATATGGGCTACAAAATTAAGACATGTGTTTTTTTAAATTTTGAAATTATTACTTTTAACCCTTTTATCTAAGGGAAGGGATAAAAAATCAATAAATACTTCGAGTGAGATTTCACCGTTCGACTAATTATTTTGGGATGAAAAATTCGACAAGTCTATATTATTTATGAATTATTTTTTATTTTTTATTTTTTAAAATATTAAAACTTTTCAAAAATATATTTTTTAAAACAAAAATACGTTTATATTGAAAATACTCTCAATCTGAACCTTAAATAATCGTTCTTCAGGTCTTTTAATTAGGAAAYACCTGTTATGAGTTTCACGGGCTAATACGAGTTCAGTCGAGAGACTAATAGCAAAAAAAATAAGATGTTTTAAGTTTAGGAGAGAGCCATTTAAGATCGAAAGTAGACTAACCAAGGGAATCCAACCAATCAGGTAACGTGATTTTTTTGGTTAGTAAAATGCAAATTGTAAAAGTTTACTTTTGTGGAAATGGAATTTAGTGGTTCACGTGGAGATTGTCTTGGGATGGAATTTTTRTGAAACAACATAACGTATCGGCAGTGTATTTTGTCTGCAATCGACAGTTTTTGGGATAACCCAAATTCTCAATTTTCATGACCAAATGTTAATCTTGGCTTATTGCATCACTAATTACAATAACCTAACGTTTGCTTCATGTTTACACGACTCGAGACACGTAAAGAAATTGTTAAGTAAAAAAGTAAAGTTCTATGATTGATTRCTACTTATGATGTCATGTAAGTCTCTCTTCGAATAAGAGTTTGATCCCGATGGCACAAGTACTTGGTAAATCTAGAATCGTACAATTTCAACCTTCAAATTATGCGGTAATTTTGTGTATTAAAGTTATGATTCTATCATAAGATAATTTGGTTCCTTTGATGAATCTAAACATACAATACTGTTCACATATAGTTCACTGTAAAAAACTGAAGAAACCTATGCATATGTGGGCATATGTATAGGTTTCTTATCATCTTCCTCCTTTGATCATGCGGGCAAAGTAAAATTTTGTCTCAGATCTGAACACTTCTTTTTTAGTACTRGAGATGAATTTCTTTGTTMTWTTATGATTGTTGGACTTTATACTAACAATAGCTCTACATTTTCTTCATGTGTCCATGAAGGGAGCTTATTTGATGAGACAAAAGAAAACTACTCACGGGTGTTATTTTCAAGAAAACTACATATGATATTACTGGGTCAAGGATAACTTTCGACCTCTAAACAACCCTCAGAAAGGCTATGTGACAAGACACTGGAGGGGTTATGCTCATTTGACCGGTTGCAATCAGTGAAAAAGATCTCAAGGAATTAGTTTTAAAGGAAAGAGAGCAGTATTATGTCAAGTACTAGTAAATGAATTGGCCTTTCCCATATAGTCAGTGGGAATAAGMGGGATAGGCTGGTCCGTGGTGGGGTTGGATCAAAGTAAATAGCAAGAACTGGGAGTGGATGTGCTAGTAGAGAGTTGGTGACTTATAGAAGCAAGAGATAGATATTTATTTTGCGGGACTTCTCGAACCTAATTTGATCTAAACTACTGGTTTTTGTTGCTAATTGTTTGTTTTATAACTTCAGTGCACAAGTAGGTTGTACGCCAGCTTTAGATTTTGTCACAAATGAACTGTGACGGAACAATTTCTAATATCAAGGTACGGTATGTATTTGTTTTGATTTTATAAGATAAAATAAGATGGAAAAAAAAATATTGAAGGAATTAAGAATATATACGCCGTCATGTTCTGATTAATATTAAAAAATATATAACAAAAAGTCTAGTCAAAAAATATATTAAAATATTTTCTACCCTTTCTCCCACGATGGAGAGTTGAAATGGCTTTGGAAGATCAATCCATTTTTTGAGTCCAAATAGTTAAACTCATCTTTGCATCAAATATATGACTTCACATGACCAGCATCAATGTTCGAATGAATAATGTTATATGACTCAATGTCGACTTCACGTGAATCTCACTCGATCTCAACAATTGAAATAATAAAAAATGATTTGTGATTATATAAAAGGCATTTATATCTTTTTAATCTCACTCGATCTCACAATTGAAATGATAAAAATAACTATATAAAAGGGATTTATATCTGTTCAATTGTTAACTTCATATTTATTTTGTCTTTTAATAATGAAATCCACACAGGACCTACCCAACTGCGCCGACTTCCTTAATATGCGATCTCGAGACAAAWAACGTTTCCGTGTTTGAATTTGGAACTTTATGTTGGTAGCCCTCCAAGAGTCCAGCAGCACCACTTTTTGCTTGGGGCTCAAAATTTACAAATGCTCATACAGAGATTTCACGTACTGAGACAACTTGGAATATAGAAACCACAGAAAAACAYTACCATTTAGGCCTCATAATGGCATTTGGTCGTTTGGATGGTTGAAGATGAAGTGTACATGGTCATAAAAAAGAGAAAGAAAATGGCAGACAATCCAAAACTGACACTCAATCAAGATAGCTATTGAATAGAAAACTGATAATTGGTTGAAGTCTTCCTGCTGTCCCTCCACAATGTTTATGAAAGCAGAAGAGTGATATAGCTATCAAAGAAAACCTCACAGAAKTGTTCTCTGGAGTCACTTCATAATTAAGTACTTGGATTATCCTTCCAATGTTATGTATTTCTCATGCTTTGACAAAATTCCTGCTGATGAAGCCAATAGGAGGGCAGCAGCAGAGAGAAGAAAGCTACCTGAGAGACATTTTTGTTAGTCAGAGAAAAAGTGGAAAACAAACAATTCTCATTTTAACAATCTGCTTCTCATGACAAATATGGGAATCTTGTATAAAAAAATCTTTTGGAAAACCTAAAGAAATGATTGTTAAATGCTTATAGAAAAAAATGAAGAGTATTTGTTACGCCACTTGCGTACTATATATTATAGATCAAAGACAAACAGCAAACATTTATGCAAGGTACATGGCTTATCATCTAAGTTTCTGTTTCTGGTAAACAAAATTTAAAGAAGAAATATTAAAAGGGGAATCTATTGTCTAACTTTTGAATCATTTCATTTCAGCCAAGTCATATTGATCAACCAGGGTACTATCAAAAACTTCCTCGAACCAGAGATCAAACAAGGGAGGAAAGATGGAAAAGAGAGGAGCAAGGACAGGTCAGGCCAGAGGTGGAAAGGAGATGAGAGTAATCTCATAACTGCCAGTGCACACCTCCTGCTGTACAGAAGTTACATGGTCCACCATTAATATGGTCAATCCAACTATAATTCAAATTCTGGATGGAAAGAGAGGCAGACCAAAATGTTCTACTAAAAGAAAGTATTCCCTTTCATATCTTTCATATTCCTAGAAATAAAATTGGTGATGCTCTGTTCAAGCAACATATTCTATTCTCAAGTCAAAAACCAAATTCTAAACCATGTTCCAGGATTACTTTAAACAATCCAGATAACTCAAAAACCTTATGGGAAAGAGGCAAATGATGTTTGTTTTTACTAGAAGAGAATACTCTCAATCTTTCACATTCCATGAACATCCAGCGTTGGTGGCAATCCATCTGACCATTTCGTCAATGAGGTATTTGTGAAGGCGAAAGCCAAAAAGCTTGGCTGTGCACTGTGTGGTCAGTCCTCAATCATACAAGGATCACCCTTAATTGGTCAAAACATTGAGTAAGGAACTGAAAATAACAAGTTTAATCACAATACACCAGCTGGGCAATAGGCTTTTTGTCTCCATAAAAACTTCAAAAAAAAAAAAAGAACGGAATAAATTTGTCCATTGGAAAAATTATTCACGTAAAAGGTGTATTAGTATATGCTCATACCACAATCTAGCATCTTGATGATAAGGTAGATCAACAGAAAAGTTATTGATGTATCCATGTAGCAGTAGTAGCCCTCTGTTTCTTTTGCAATGACAAAATAAATGAAAAGGTTGTCTCTCCAGTTTCCCACCATAAGTTTGTTGCAGTGACTATCTATGATTAAGGCCATCTAGTTCATCTAGCTTTGAAGAATTCAACACTATCGACCAACAAAGTACTAAACGGTAGCTTTCTCTGCCATAGTTTATATATATTCCACAAAAAGAGAAGCAATTAATGTTTATCAGTAACAAAACATAAACAGTCATTAGCATGAAAAGAATAGGTATCATGAAAACTTCACAAGTGAAATGGTTAGTCAGTCAGCTGTTTATTCCTTAAAAGTCCTGCTACCAAACACAATAAAATTCATGTGGAAATTTTGAGGGAATAATTGAAGAAGCTATGACATAACTTCTAGTTGTCCAGACAAATGCAAGTAGCTAAGTCCAAGTCAAAGGAGATACATAATACCATATATTTTCTTTGCAGATAATTGATCATTTTTGGACTTAGCAAATACCTGCACCAGCAGGCAAAACTTCTAAAAATATGCCAAAACATTCTTCTTCTAATATCCCTGCCTTGATATGACAAAAGCGATAGAAGGTTTACAGCAATTACATCCCACAGAATGTGGAGAAAACCAATTTACTTGAAAATTATCAGCAATTTATATCCCTTCCCAACATTTGCTTGACTATTAAAAAGGGATTGATATCATTTTGTTCTGTTACAGAGTGGTATATCTCTTTAAAGTAAGTTGTCCGCCTGCTCTACCAACAATTCAAATATAAAGTTTACATACCTCTGTGAGAGAGAGAGAGAGAGAGAGAGCTACATCATCATTCATCATAATTCATAAACTACATGGTACATAAGTTCCATAGAGGAGAGCTGCATTTATCATAATTCATATAAATAAGTTCCACTGGGTGTTTAACTGGTATATGATCTAAATTCTCACACCACCCAGAAGTTTAGCCCATCGACTGTTGCTTTCACCTCCCTCCTTTAAAAACTGTGCTATCCTTTAAGTAAACCGAGCACATAATACGATACAATTGAAATGGATAATCAGGAAACACTACACAAATAACAAAATATCAGGTTTTGCCAATGGAGTCAACCAGTTCGAAGTTTGATCAAATTATCTACATCAGTTTGTCAAACTTCATAAGATTAGTCTCCAACGAACATCCAATTACAGTGACTGAACGCCCAATGGATGACGGATATCATACATTTTCAAGAAAGAAGTAGGGAAAAGATAGCATCTTTCCTTACTTTTCTACGCGATTAAGATTCAAACTTCAAGTTGCTACGATTTCTATAGCTGTCTCAACTTCAATTTCTCTCCTTTATGGGATGCAGGTTTTCATTTTTAATTTCCTAAACTCCCAGAAGCATATAATCCACCAACTACAGACGAATTAACAGAAAATCTTTCTTGCATTCACTTAACATTAATTTGAATAAAACAAGAAGTGCAATTCTATTAGAACTACACAAAAAGTGGAAGATAAAAGGAGCTCAGTCGATTATCTTATTACAAATTACTAATTGAGAAGAACCTATCAGCCTATTTCTTTTCGGAGAATGTTTGAGCAGCTTCCCCAGATAATTGCTGTTGGCGAAGAAGAGCCTCTTGTTGCTGATGTGCTCTTTCAAGAAAAGGCCTGAAACCCAGCTGCAGAGTTAAGTAGCCAAATGCCAAAGCTCCTAATACTACTACCCCTGATCTCATTGCGTTTATCTTTGCCCTCTCTCTCATTCTTCAATCCTCTCTTCACCTTCCCTTAGTTTCAGACCTTCGSTCTCCTATAGTACTGACTGGGCAAAGAGTGAAGCTCATCGGAATAAAACTCATGAACAGTCAATTTGGCCTCTAATAGAGTCCGCAACCAAGCCAGGCCCGTCACAATTTACTGTAGCAATTGGACAGATCTTGTGAGACTCACGAGCTGCGTTTGAAACCAAGAAGCTTTGAAAAGTCTCCGGGCCGGTCTTGGTGGGCCCAAGCGTGCTAGGCCCGTCACTTGTGGCCATTGTCGATTCTAGCTGTTGGGCTGTTATATCAACCCAATTGGTTTGAATTTGATAGTTTATGAAATTTTGAATTCAAGAAATGACCTCTCTCGCATAGTTGTTAAAATGAGTTTAACGGGTTTAGACAGATTAAACCAATAAAAACCCGTTATTTGGCGGGCCTAGGCGGCACGGACAGGTTAGGAAATCCTCAACCGAATTCAAAATTAAGGTTGGTTATGAGTTAGGCAGACCAACTTATCAAAAATGGTTAAAAATTAAAAAAAAAATCTTTAACAACTCTTAAAATTTTTTTGTAAAGTTTGTAAACATTAAAATATTCAAATAATAAGTATAATATACCATACATTCATTTAAATAACTATATTTAAAATATCACCATACCGTAATTCATATATCATTCATTACATTTAATTAAATTGTTCAATAAAAATAATATAATGTTGTTTAAAATTCATCAATAATCAATACATCATTAATATTAAATTTATATAAAAAATAACATAAATATTATATATATAGTTTGCTTAAAATGTATATTCAAATTTTATAAGTTCTAGTTATAAACAAAGTTTAGACATTAACAAATAACTTTGTTGATTGCAAAATTAATCAATTTCAATAATATATATCCTTATTTGTTAATAAAAGAATGAAAGGGAAATGAAAATTAAATAAATGTAAAATKRAAATTTACTTTTTAATATTACTAATGAAATATAAATAAATTGTATGTAATTTAAATGTATGTCATGATTATAACTTTAAATATTGTTAAAATATATGTTTCAAATTTTTACTTAATATAACTTATATACTATTAGCGAGTCTAAGAAGCCTAGGTAGGGGCGAGCAAGAAAACCCTCAACCTAACATACACATTTTCATAACGACGGATCAAACTCAATTTGACAGTTTTACTTTTTAAAACTAAATAAATTAAATATTTATTAAAATAAACCCGTTTGATAATATAATTTTACGGTATTTTATCATGTTAAATAATTTTTAATTCCTTTTATGAATTGTAAATCATGATACTATTACGTATTATATGGAAACATTCCATATCAAATTATTATATTTAATATTTAAAATCAGACATATACTGTAAATTTAAAATAAATTTTTGATGTTCATAAATTCACCTAGATTTTAAAATGGAATCTAAATTTGTCTTTTAATAATTAATACATATAATCTTCTCCTTTTCAATTTTTCATTTAAGTTAACGCAACCGATCAGCCATTTCTTATTAAATTAATATTTATTAATTGATGCAGTAATTTAGATTCTGGAGGTATGAATTTTAACACCTTCTTTAGTTTATACCTTAAATTTTGAAAAATCATAATGTGGAATGGTGTAATTTAGCTATTTAATATATATATTACATATAAAAATAGTTCATTAAAATAAAAATATTTTAWTTTCTCAATGTATCAATGCATATATGATACAATCTGTTTACTCATAAATAAATCTGAATTGTCAAATTATTGTATGATCGAAGAGGTTAATTTTTTTCCTTTTTTAAAATAACAGATCAATTTTATTTGCTCTATATCTTTTTGAAACAAAAATCACTTTTAAAACGTAAAATTTTAATATTTTATTTTTATTTTTTCTTCCTCTAAAATGATTTGTGATTATAATATTATTAAAACTATAAAATTTCATTCGAAATAATACTCAAATAAAAAATCACTACAAAATCTAAAATTAGGAATATTTAAGATCTACAAAATCTAAAATTAGGAATATTTAAGATCTTTTTTAACTCTAACAACAAAATTTTCTTAATAAACTCAACAGCTAATTCAAGTAGAGATATGTGGCCCAAATCCTACAATTTGCCGGACAAGTCTAGACTGCGAATCACCGTAAGATTTGATACATCCGAAAGGTTGCGYTAACTGCTTAACTAAAGCATCGAACTTTTGGCTGCTAATTCTACTTGGTAAACTTGAACAGGCGTCGACTTCTTCTACCAAAGCTCAAAGCTTTGCGCCATTTTCTTCTTCTTCTTGCTCATCGTAAGCASTCAGTTTGTCTAATTTTGTTGCAGAAAATATCACATAATTTTTGCTCTAGCATCCGCTTTTCTTTATAAGTTATATGATAATTTGGAGCAAATTGATTGATTCTCAATTGATATTTAACAATTGAATAATGGGTTGCAGTTAGATATATTTCTTGGGCAGTGTGGCAGAATTATATGGTGGGTTGCTCTTCTACTGCTGCTGCTGTTTATAGAAGGCAACATTTTCTGGTGAGGTGTTTGGGAAATTACAGCAAGAACTGGAACTATAATAACAGCAATTATCATCATAGTATCATTAGAATGCAATCTGCCATGATTGGTGGACACGCTTTGGAAGCTGATGCTGGTAGTATTGTGAGATCAATTACTCCTACCCTTGATACATCAAGGCATAAAGGCCAAGCTGGTAAACTCTCTTGGTACATATATTTGGGAGAATAATATTGCGGAGGCCTTTCTTTGTTTTTGTTTTTTCATTTGTTTTATAGTCAACMTATGGTTCTTGAGATGGCTGAAGTTCTTAAACTTGGAAAAAGAATAGTCGTTCTTTTCCTTGAAATTGAGAAGAAAGAGTGAAATCACTTTTGTGGCTCATTAGTTAGTTTGTAGGAAGACGTCTTTTGCATTTTATTGAGGGAAATTTGAGCAATTTAAATGGATTACTCAATAATAAAAATAAATTGGAACTATCTTATACTGCAAATGCCGACTTTAGCTTGGATACATAGCAAAACTAGGTGATATGCATGAGCTAAAATGTGCAGGAACATGTGCCTCAGCTTGGTTTTCTTCTGATGGTACTGTTCTTTGTTTTGGAGGATGATTTTTAGGAGAAGACAGTGAAAAATTTCGTGCATTGATATTTGGTGTTTTCGCTGTCGCTTAGCAAAATTCCTATCTGCAAAGCTTAAGTAGTTATAACTACTTCCACCGTTTTTATCTGATGAGTTACGTGTAGCTTTCGGATGAGAACCTCTTTTTCTTTCCAATATTGTAGTTATMGTAGGAGCATGGTTTTATTTTTTGGTTAACTGGTTTATGGTATTCATACTTTGTCAAGTTCCTGTTTGTGGYTGCAAAAACTCCCAGAAGAACTACTATCTTCCTAATTTGTTGGTGGCTTTAGATCAAATAAATTGAAGTTAGAGATGTTTTTCTTAATGTTGATGAGATTAATAGATGTCACTGCTACAAAGGATTCTCTAGTAGCTATCACCACTGGCATTTTGTCTTTTCTACTTTTATAATTATTGCATTGCCATTCTGCCTATAATTGTATGTTACCCTAACTTTTCATTTCTTTTCCATCATCAAATAAGTGCTTTTTTCCTTTTCTGATCTTTGTGATGTCAAACAGGGAAGATAGCGGTTGTTGGTGGGTGTCGGGAATACACTGGTGCTCCATACTTTGCCGCAATTTCAGCCTTAAAACTTGTTAGTCCTTCCCTTCTCTGTAGTTCTGTTGTTCCATGTAAGAGGTGGCCTAAAAGTCTCTGATTCAATGCTCGCCGTGATGGTGAATTTTGCTGCTAAATAGTTTCTGTAGGATGCCTAATACATCATCTGTAAATTTCTTACATCAGGGTGCAGATTTGTCACATGTATTCTGCACTAAAGATGCTGCTCCTGTAATAAAAAGCTATAGTCCCGAGTTGATAGTGCATCCTATTCTGGAAGAATCCTACAGCGTCAGGTGATTTTCTTTATTATTCACCTTTCGTGTTTAGGTTTTCATATGTACACTTGTCTTTTATTAATGATATGATCATTCAACCTAGACTTTCGATGGATAACTAATTCTTTCTGATACTTTCAGAGATGAGGACAAAGCATCAGTATCAACYAAAGTTATTAAGGAGGTAGATAAATGGATGGAAAGATTTGATTGTCTTGTTATTGGTCCAGGTCTGGGAAGGGACCAATTTCTTCTGGTGCGTATCTTTCAGCCAAGTATTTCAAACCTCAATGTCTGTTGCCTTAACAGATAAGTAGTATGGTTATCTGAAGGTCAGTTGTCATTTCACTTTATGCATATTCAATATCAGGTAGCAGTGGACTTGTAATCTGTCAAGTGCTTGTATTGTGGACAGTGTGGTGCTAGTTGATTGTACCATATCCAGCCACTGAATGCAAGTTGATTTCGAACCTTTTAAAGTAACATACAAAGTGTTCTTTCCTGTGATGCACTTTGATCGCCTTAACAGAATCTCACAACTCTTAAGTGTGAATCTTTAGCAAGATTCAGATTGCTTCTTTCTGCTTGAAATAGCTAATGTTATTTTCATTGTTTTTGGCTCCAAAAACAATCCTTTCTAATGTTCAAGTTGTGTGGGCAGGACTGTGTGAGTGAGATCATGAAGCATGCAAGGCAATCAAACATTCCAATGGTTGTTGACGGTGTATGTAATTGAAAAGATGAATTTACTTTCTTTCAAAGTGGACACACCTGCATTGATCTATAAATTATTTGTGATGTAACCTGTGAGCCTTTCTTGTTGTGGCTTTTATCAGGATGGGCTCTTTCTTGTTACAAATTCCATGGATCTTGTTAGAGATTATCCTTTAGCTGTGCTGACTCCCAATATTAATGAATATAAGCGGCTTGTCGATAAATTACTGGATAATGATGCAAAAGATCRAGATGGAGTTAAGCAATTACTTTCTCTCTCCAAAGGGTATGTGCTTGATTCGTCTAATTGTTGTCTTGTTTTATCAGTCTATTTGAAGTGTATTGACTTTCGTAATATGCAACCATCAGTTACATCATGTTTCATGCTAATGCGTGATTATAATCAACAGTAATAGATCTCCACATTGCATATCCAGCTACACAGGAATCAATGAACAAAGATCCCTTATCGAAGGAATTGGTCTTCATACGCCTGCTACCATTCCTTTTTCCTTTTTTTTCTTTTTCCTTTTTCTGTTGGAATTCATCTCTAACTGATGGGGCTTAATTTTGCAATACAAAATGTGAAAAAGAAGATACGATGCTAATATCTAGCTTGCAAAGAAGAGAATCAATATAGAACTTTTCTTTTCAAAGGCATCTCATTGTGTGATTATGATGCTATTAAGTTATCATGGCACGTAAATCTATCCATGAGTTGAGTTTTGCTGGATCTGAATAGCTTTCCTATAAATAAATTTTCTCTGATCAGGCTTGGTGGTGTTACAATATTGCAAAAAGGACACACTGATTTCATCAGTGATGGTGGAAAAGGTATCCCTTTTGTTCTTTTTCTCTTTAAAGCTTCAAAAATTGTTCTATCAGATGCATAGCTATTTACAGCATGTAGAGTAATTTCCAGATATTTCACTGGAAGGTGAACTGTTGGTTTAACTTGGCATGTAGTTTCTGCAACTTTTCAAAAGAAAAGTTGCAGATATTTCATTGAYAAGTTGTAGAGTAATTTCCAGATATTTCATTGGAAGGTGAACTGTTGGTTTGACTGGGCATGTAGTTTGTGCAGCTTTTCTTTTGGTTTGCAGCTACTCTTGAGGCCTCTTTGCTTTTTCTTCGAGACATCAAACCTAGACTTGAAGTTTTCTAACATTATGAGTTTAAGATACAATAAAATCTAATGAAAAACAATATCTGGGGCCTTTTTATTTACGAAAAGKAAACAGAAAAGAGAACTTGGGATTTTCTCCTTGATGAAATATGCTACTTGTCATTCTATTCTTGGCAGAGACTGACAGAGAGATTTCTGTTTCTGGATTTATGCAGTTAGTGCAGTAAGCATTTATGGTTCTCCTCGGCGTTGTGGTGGGCAGGGAGATATACTTGCTGGAAGGTATGTTATTTTATCATTCTTCTAAAATAAAAGATGGAAAAGAAAAAGATATTTTAATATCTATGAGGTGTACAGCATTGCTATGCTTCTGTCTCAGCATTCTTTTATTCCTTCTTTTCTCATGGTATGGTGCGAGATGTATCTAAAACTTTTGGTTCATTATGTTAGGTATTGTTGGCTCATTCAACATATCAAATGATCTATACTCTTTGGTTTATCTTCTGGTTTTTCCTAATCATTTCAGTTCGCCAGGCATTGACTTCAGCACATACTGTTGCTCACAAAAACTGTTGTGTCCGAATTTCTTATTYTGATATTCATATAACCTATCAAGTGTAACGGTGTTTYCTGTAACCACAAGAAGAGAAAGACAATGGAAAACTAACACAAAAGAGGTATAACTGGGAAGAATACTCAATACTGGAGACCTGGAGCTGCATTTTTGTAGAAGAGCCAAGATAGTAGAATCACAGAAGCTCATACAAGGATCTAATTACGTACTGACATATTCTCACCTAGAATAGATCCATGACATAATTTTCATTTGGCTCTGAATCTGATCATGAATGTTGATTTGCACTCCTGATTTGCATTCGCTCAAGCATAAAACTTAATGAACTCAACCTACCTGAAAATCAAAGGGAAAGAGAAGTGTTTCCTGGCAAGAAAGAGCAAGTAAAATATAAAAGCTACTAAAACAGAAACTGGGAAATAGCATTAGGAATTTTGCCAAATATACTACCTAGATTTATCCACGAATCACTATGCATTCTCCCGGTATAATGGAGAAATATGATCTGAAGGCATCAATGGTGATGAAAGTTTCGAAGTTGGCTTTTTGTATCACTTAGCTAAGTTCATCATATTGAAAGTTTCGAAGTTGGCTTTTTGTATCGATTAGCTAAGTTCATCATATGACCTTTGTGTCCTCCCCCCCCCCCCCCCCCCAATTATTACTATTTATTGTATTGTGAATTATATTCCTTCTGCTTGCCATGTTGCTGTGTTTGTATCTTGGGCTCGTCAGTGTGCTTGCTACGGAGCAGCTGATTAATGAACCCGACAATGTTAGGTTGTGTTGCTGCATCTGCATTATTGAGAAGGCAGCATCACTTGCATTTCAGAACAAGAAAAGATCAACCCTCACAAGTGATATCATTGAATGCTTGGAAAGAAGGTAGGCTTCTCAAATTGCTTTTAGCAGTTTTTCGTTCAAGATCACATGAATAACTCAAACTCCTTTTCTCCTTGTTGCCAGTTTGGGGAGGAAATAATGCCCTGTCAATGCATGATGTTCAACAAATCCAGGGGAGTCTGCGTGTTTTCTTCTCGTGTCGTTCGTCCAAACACCCAGATGGCAGAAAACATGGAAAAACCACAAGGAAAAAATTTTGTTTTTGGCTATGCTAGTGAAACTATGGTCTGTTAATATAAGAAGAGATTCATTTCTTCATAATAAGTCCTAAAAGTTATCATCGTCAGGGCTCTTATCCATCAGAGTGTAATGCTAGTGGAGCTACTCTGATGTGATTTTTCTTGAGTACTAACGTGTTTTCGTGAACCTTTTCCACTGAGAAAGGGATTTTATTATTTTTCCGCGTGATGTGTGTCGTCGAGGATGATTTGAACTTTCTTTTGGACCCGACTGGGTGTTCCTGTTTACATAGGCGCTTCATCCTGATAAATATAGTAATACCATGCTAGGACTCTACAAGATAATCGGTGTATTATGAATTTCAATTACAAGGTTTTCGAACTTCCAAGAGTGCAAATTTTGTATCTGTTTAAGGAATCTTATTCCTCCCCCCCCGCCCCCCCCCGCCCCCGTTCACGTATGATGTGGTTGGAAATGGAGATTGAATATAGTACTTTTAAATAACAGCTCAACATGCCTGTTTTTAGCAATGTTGAAGAGAACCGTCTTTTGACAAGCCAAGGAACAAAACACTCGGTGACCTGAGTGCGAAGCGTGGGTGTTCAGACAAAGGCCACTATCAAGCCCTTTAATCTCTCTTT
>MEJB01000003.1:3074156-3104093 GCA_001752375.1 Rhazya stricta | reverse complement strand
AGAATCAAGTAACAGAAATCCAATACGTGGCAAGCATGCAAGAAAAACTAGACGATAGGATGCCACATCTTGGACCGCGYGATCACTAACGCCTTSACATGATTGTGAAATCATGACCCTCGAATTACTCCTTGAAATTACCTTGTCCATATGCTAAATATACCCTTTAAATTTTATATAMTGGGGAGAATATTTGAAATAATATTCCTTAAAAAATAAAGATTAGAGTAGAACAATAGTAAAATACTCAAAAACCGACAAGATAGATACCATAAACAAAAGAAACAGTATCTAACAAATTACTACTGATTAGCATGAAGATACTSATATCCTGATGTATAAGACCAGATAAAGCAACGCGGAAGTTTTGATGCATATTAAACTGAGTAGTTCAAAGTATGATGGAAATGATTATATGTTRACCCACGATTTCATAGTGTTCTCTGCAGYGGATCAGTTGCAAATCCAAGAATTTAATTGATCAGCGATTCCGCAGCTGCTGATTCTAGGTTTTCATTTCACTTATTAATGGCTAAGACCAGTTATGAGCTGAGCTGACTGAKTTTTCATTTATTTCTATTTTTCGTTTTCTCTTTCTTTTGTAAACCGAACAATAGTTTTGCATTTCTTCGATTAAATTACCTGGGCTGTAAAACTGACTCGTTGTGGTGAGTGAAAGCCAGCCGGACGTCATCACCGATCRGTACGGACAACGCGGAGGAATTGGTTCCCAGAAACCGATTCACCAGCGCCGCCGCTGTGATCTTCGGCGACGGTGTCCTGCTGCCGGCAGCCACTAGCTCATCCGGCGGCGAAACTATCGTACTGCTAAAGACTCCCAACATATTTCTCTCACCTCAATGAGAATGCACTTTCTCTCTCTAACAAGGTGAATGCTCGGACATGAAAGATGGAAGGCGATAGAGGAAGGAAGACAGAGATATATAGAACATGACGGTAGGGGCAATGTAGTAATTAGAGCAATGGAATTTCTGATTTTTTATTTTTAATTTTTTATTACMCTTAGAAATATCCAACGGTAGTGGAGTGAAGAAGCATGTGAAGTGGGGTCCAAGGATGGGCGACGATTCCCGTGTGCGGGAATAGGATTGGTGGCCCAAATGGAGGACCCACACGAGGATTGGCCACTTGGAAAGTTTGGATGTACARGATCACGTGGACAGCTGAAGTTATCTTCTGTGGCCGTTTTGCCTAGCTACTCATATGAAGCAGAGCTCCCTGATTGTGCCACGTCAATCACGTCCCGTGATCTTACACTTCTTTCTTTTTCTTTTAAACCTTTGGATTTTGATAAAGAAAATTTTTGCGTGATTTAATAGAAACTTCTAGATCAAATCGGTAGACCAAGTCGCGACGGGGATGGAGGACCATGTAACAAAATCGGGACATAGATATTTATTATTAAATAAAAGGAGATTTTGATCATAGCTAATGTTTTGAGTTCAACCTTTTTTAATGTATATATATTATAAACATTTATATAATGTAATAAAATAATGTTTGAGAAAAATATATTTGAGCTTTAAATGAGTATGTTCGAGGGCGGAGCTAAGGAGATAGGGAGTGCAATCTCTCAATATTTCTTGAAAATCGTATGTAATGTTAATATTTTTAAAAATTTATATAAAAATTTTATTTAAAAAATGATATTTTGTCTCCCAATATATTGATCATCTTTTTTCGTCCAAATTTTTAGCTCCACCCTTGAGTTTGTTTATATTAAAACGTCGATCAAATTAATTTGATAATTTTGCTTGCTAGTTACTTGCATWCAATTTYATTAATTTTTTACATTTTCATTCTATGAAATTGATCGAGAATCAAGCAAAAATTTTAAGTTAATTGATAAGTAAATTATTAAGTCAAAGCGAAGTCTCAGGTAAGAATTCCTACTCGTGACCTCATGTTGAAAAAAACTTTGAAATAGACATTCCTCTTAATAAGAGTCAAGTTCTATAGATGTGATACGAATTGAATCTCAAATAATTTTACTAGTATTAACATATGAAATTTAAAATATATATATATCTAAATGAAATTGGGTGCATGGAGAAGTCTAGAAAATTATGAGACAAATTCATAATTTTTTTTTCCCCTGTGAGATTGATTTGTGTTCTAGGGAAAATGTATAGAAAAATTATAAGTTCATCTGGAAAATAAAATCAGATAGATTGAAGAATCCCCAGATATCTAGAGAGTTCTTTTGTGTGTTTTCTTCAACTCAAACGAGACGGAAAGTGCCCGAACTCACCTCTACCCATTCATTTGCGTCCGAGAAGTACCATTGCCAACCTTAGATCAATATGTACCCATTCAATTTTTCTCCACGACTCTAGACCGTGTATTTGAATCGGATACGGATGGATTACGATTAAATATTTCAAACTGTTCGATTTTTTAATTATTAGATTATTATTCTGATAATATTTATTATTATAAGAGTTATAGTTAATTAATCAAACTCAACAGTTTGAAATAGTTAATAGGATATTATTAAGTCAGGTTCGATCATTGTCCGTGATATTATATTATAAGAATTTTGAATCAAGTCTTACTTTGAATGAAAATCAAACTAAACTATACGGATGCATTCCGAATTGAATCCAGATTAATTTCATCAGCGTAAAAATATCGATTCTCTAAAGAAAGATAGAAATTATCAACGAATTACTCGAATACAATTTTTCTACACCAACATTTAGAAAATCAATCCCATATTTTTTAATTGAACCAAAGAGGGTAAAATATAGTATTTGTCACTTTTGATATTCAACATTTATCTTTTCTTGGTACTTAATTAGAAAAATGASTATTCTTTGTGGCAATGGAAGATGTAAAATTGGATTCATCCATCAAAAATAGGATAAGCCTCCTCTATAGTCAAAAAGTGGTGCTTTAATATTTCAATATCACTTGGGACCATGTCTGATTGTGACAAAAATTCAATATTAAGGTTTTGATATAAGATGATATCCCTCTAAGAAACCAATAATTTCTTATCAATCTTTTCAATATCATACGATTAGATAATCAAAGTTATATTCCTCTTCGATTATGTTTTTCCTTATATATTTGGACAACAAGAGATTCCTCAAATTAAATATTATATCTCGTAACTACAAATCAATTAATTAAACAGTCTAGAATTAAAAAATACAATAATGTTGGCTATAGCACCTAGTTTTTCTAATCTAAAGAGAAGTTTGACATAAATTTGAATATATATTTTCTTAGATGGACTTGTATACATTCATTGACATGCAACGTCTTACTATTATTTRATAATATAGATCGTTTTGGACTTTTACACAAATTGTTAACATTTTTTTCACTAAAATTCTTAAAATATCGATTCTCTCATTATAATAAAAGCATCTCTAATGTTATCCTACATCACTAGAATAAATAATGTCTCGATCATTTTATTTCTAGTCATAATGTGTCTTAAGTCATGCTATGTTAACATGGAGAAAATAAATATCAATATTGTCGAATTCATTATTTAATTTCATACAACCTATTTAATAGGTTGACTTAACAATTGAATGTAACTTTTAAATATAAAAGGTAATTTGTATTATTTTATTTAAAAAAAGTGCCACATGGAAAAGATTAAATAATCTTGACATAAGACATCAAAGGTCATTCGCCATATTGAAAAATACAAAAGCGAGTCGAAAGATAATAAATCACTATAGGGAATAAGTTTTGATTTTGGTTCAAATGATATTTGCTGGTATTGATTTTAAAATTATTTTGAATATATATATATATATAATTTATGTTATGAGAAAAGTTTCACCTTCTAAAATGATATATGTGAAATAGAGGATTTACTTCCTCTATTGTTTTATACTTGCCATTTAAAGTTATTTTTCTTATGGTCTAAATATCGATTATTTTACGAAATCGAGAGAATATTTTTATTATATATTTTTTTATTTTACTCTTATCTTTAATTATAATGTAATGAATTACTATTATAATTTCAATAGAAAGTCTTCATCAAWATTAATAGTATAAATAACTTTTATATTTTTGATGTAAAAAATTTATTAAAAATTTCATTTGAGAGTCAAGAAAAGTGAGATAGTCGAACTTTGAATTTTGAATATTAAAGCTCTTTTATTGAATATTATAAAACTAAGATAATTAAAAAAGTATAATTTAATCTTGTATTTCTCTATATTAACCTATTTATAAAATTTCTTAATAGATATGGAATAATTTTAAACAACATATATAAAAGATTGAAGTGAGTATAATCTGAGCCTAGGAAATGAAACAAAATAACTAAATAAATAAAACTAAGACAACTGTCTGATCGTTTTCTGCCCAAGAAAATTATGGACTAGTCCGAACCTTAATTAAAATGTCCAATTCTGTGGATGGACCCAAGGTTTTCTGTGTACTAATCCAAACCTTTCGTTACAACCAATTAATATTAGGACATTAATTAAATGTTATTAATTATTTTTAAATTTTTGATTATTCACCGAAACAAAAAGAATAATATAATATTTGATTAGTACTTTTGTCCCCTGTGCCAGGGAAAAGGAGTGATGAATAAGTATGTATTCATCATATTCTATAATTTATTTCAAGTTTTAGTGGCAATCTGAGTCATACCAAACAGCACTTGGAATGATTCTTGATATTGAAAAGGAGGTATTAGGAATCTTAGCGAAAGAGATATATAAAATAAGTGAAGAAGCTTGTCTAGGTTAATAAAAATTTAAATATTTCAATGAAAATGATTTTCTTTCTCTTATTCCATTTAGAAAAGAATTTTGATATGTGACGGTATTAATAGTTCAATGATCCAGCGTTTAGTTTATAATTATTTAAATAATTATATTTATTTTTTATCATTTATATTCGAAGTGATAAATAAAGATAAAATGTCAAATAAGGAGTGTACGACGACTAAACGTTTTAAATATACATAATATTTTATAAATCATATGTATTGATTATTTATATTCTTAAGTTCTTAACACAAAATAACTGAAATCTTCATATTTTTAGATAAGAAAAATTAGCTTTTTATACACCTCAACTATTTACGAATTTTTATAAATATTTTTTATTTTTTTACTTATTTATATTCATCATCTAATCACGAGTCTTTATTTCTATAGCGCCACTACTCTTTGCGGAGGAATTCGATGGATTCATTCATGTGTTTTACGCGTGCCTTTTGCTTAAATAACAAAATATCTTTTAAGGTRAATTTTTTTATTTCAAAGCTATTTCAAAATTTTTTTGATTAAAATTTACAAAATTGGGGAATAACTTTGATATGATAAAATTGACATTAATAGACGTTCATATTTTTTAAATAAAAAGCACGCAAGCGAATCCACCGAATTCCACCACAAAGAGTGATAGTGGAGTAAAAATGAAGACTAATAACTAAATGAAGGATATAAATAAGTAGAGAGAAAATTTAAAAATATTTATAAGTAAATAATTGAAATACACAAATAGATAATTTCCATTTTAGACAAACATAAAATTTTCGTAATTCTTGAAAAGAGTTTCCATTATTTTCTTTTAGTCTATTCATTGTTGTTTGCTTATGGAAACTATAATGTCAGGAGGGATGTCTTGTCCAAAGGACCACATCATGTGAAATCAAAGTCTCACCGAAACTAATGTGCATTGGCATAGCAAGTGAGAGTGTAGTCAGGTGTTAAGTATTTTTTAATTTTTTTTGATATTGATGTTTAAATAGTTCTTGATTGATTAATTCAAATAAGAAAGCTAGTGTAGAATATTTGTCAAATCTTATGATATTTATTGTCTTTGGATGACTTGAATCGTTAACTTACTTATTGATCGTGCTATTTTTATTTGTCGTCCGCTATTAATTTAGTTATAGTGTAAAATGTGAGAAAATATATATTTTGAAATTTGGAATGTACAGTGTAGAAATCTTTCATTTTAAGATGTCATTTGAATTGAAAAAAAAAAACTGTATTTTGATTCCAAAAAACTTTCTAATTTCATTATAATTTATAGATTTAAAAAACTACAAAAAATCTATACATTAATATCCAAGGATCAAATAATTAATGATTTTATATAAATGGTTGACTATTCATTGACAATTACAAACAAAGTTGTTAGCAAGAGTACAATTTGATTGTTAATGATATACAATGAAGATCACAACATAGCAATAATCTATTCGCCCTCAAAGTATAAATGCTAGACATGATTATATTAAGTCTTATAAATGAACAACGATTTGCATGAATAATCGAGTACTCATTTTATGAATCAATGTTCATTGAAAATCAAAGAACTAATGATTTTGCATATAACTCGTAGATAATAGTACAATTACAAGAAAAATTATCCTCAATTATCTAATTCGATTGTTGACGACATATAAAGTGCATATGTAATAAAAATCACAACATTGCAATATTTGACTTGCATTCGAAGTTTAAATTTTAAAAGTTACTTATTCACGTAATGATCATATTGAGTCTTATGAATAATAATGAATTTTGCCTGAATAATCAACTATTCATTTCACGAGTTATCGTTCACTTAAATTCTTATTTGAATTATTGTATAGGAACTTCTTTATCGTAAAATCGAATGTTAAAGTGTATAACCAAAACAAATGATACTTATATTGTGGTTCTACATTAAAATCACATAACAAACAATATCTAACTATACAAAAGCAGTACAAAATTTTACATTATGAATTGAACTCAAACTAACAGCATCTCCCAATGCTACAATGTTAACATCGTAAGATGACTGACATGTCATCATAATAGACATTGTCTCAGTCATTCTATCTGCAATGCATTGTGTCTTAAACTATTTTATACTGATGTGAAATGGCTAAATGTTAACAATGTCAAGCATAATGTCTAGTTTCAAAAAGTCTGTTTTAACATGTTGACTTAGCAATTAGAAATAATTATTGATTTTAAAAGATATTTTTATATTAGTCATAAATAACTCTCGAGTCTAAATGCTATTTTTATTATGTTGTTTTAATAAAATAAATGTCATGCAAGCAAGACAAAAGGACGTAACCTGACGCATTTGAGTTAATTTAAGAGTTTGACTTTCTTTATTGTTAATATTAACCTAATATGGATTGATATTCCATATATTAATTGTCATTAATAGAAATAATTCAATATTAACACCATAACATTAWTAAAGAGTGTTTCTAGCTGTTGAGCTATCTTATTACCGAATCTAATTAATTATGTAACTAAAATCAATTAAAAAACAAGATACAATAAATCAGAGACGGAGAAGGTGACATGTGATAATAACTATTATAAAAGGATAACGGAGTTACTCCAAGTTGGTTTATTATGATAGTGACGCCCACAGTAATTGGCCTGCGGCACCAGGTTTGACTAGTCTGTCCAACCATAACATTTTGGGCCTTTTAGTTTTTATGTTCTATCCCCGTATTATTAATCTTGTAATATTCTCCTTCTACGTTAGAAAGTATGTTTCTTTTTTATTTTTAAAATATTTTGTTAGTGAAACTTTATTTGAATTATAAATTGAATATTCGATCACTAAATTAATTAGATGACGATCYAAAAATTTTATGAAATGGGTTTCTTGAAAATCATGAATTACTTATAGTTCCAAATATAGAATTATGTGAGGCTAGATCATATAATTAAATATCTTTTTTGCGTTTGAAAAAAGAAATTCAGAAAATCAAGAAATTTAAAAAAAAAGATTAATCTTGTTTATCTATGAGTTAGTCCATTTAAGTCTATCTAATAATAAACCATTTAAGTCTATCTAATAATAAACCACCTGATTATACTTTTCCAACTTTCTTTCAAAAGTATGACTACATATATATTTATAATTTTATATTTTCAATGAATTTAAGAAATTTCTCAGAATTAGTTTTATCCAAAGAGACCAATATATAATTAATTGACAAATACAATATGCCTGATTTAGTAAATAAAGAAACTCCAATATCTCAAGCAACYAATTGAAAGAAAAATCTAGTCAAAAGGAGACTCTTCATCATGTGGCGCCCAAAAAAAGAAAAATCTATGAAAGAAGGCCATGAAATGATGATCCACCATATCTTTAGACTTTATTCATGAGTAGGGCCAAAATGTAAGAGGCTAGCTAGCAATAAAATGCCAAGAACCACAAAAGAGATGTAGTAGTAACTATTGTTCTAGACCAAAGTTCCAATATGAACACGTTTTCTTGATGGATTATCAGACAGAAATGTAAATGGAAACCCGATCTATTACTCTTGACGAAATATTTTCAAGTAACTAAAGCAATATAGACAAATTGAGATTGAAAGCTTTGTTGGGTCCATTTCAAAGATGAGGTTGAATGGAAGACTCAAGAATCTTGAATGTTTGATGAGGAAGTTGGAAACAATGATACAATGACACAAAAGGGATAAACACAAGCACCAAGACTTGGACAAAATCTCCCTAGTACCATTATGTGTTGTTTCTGTTAGGTATTTGATGGCCACATATTCTTCATTGTTTTTCCCTTGACCTTGGGTGCTTTCAAACCTTTAGAGCCACTGTTTCGATGTGGAAAGCAATATTGATTTCTTTATTAACTTGGTTGGCTTCTCTTGTCTTTAAATTCGTCAAGAGGTATTTTARTATGTTAATTTTRAAATCGAATTTATCAACCTTTTACTATTAATATAATTTATGTATAGGTCAGTATTCTACTCTTAAGTGAATCGTTATATAAAGATGAAGTACAATAGTCATCATTTATTTAGTAAATTCATTTATTATCTTTTGAACCCAATTCTTTTAAGACAAAAACTACTATTGATGTGCCCAATAGGGTAGGATAAAAGTCCCTCCTTTGTGGGAATATGAAACTCCAAAATTCTAAGTTGATATTGCCATGCTTCCATAAGCAAGTTTTTCTGAGCTTTCTGAGTCAGCATGATGTACAAGTACACCTCAAATTAGTATATTAGGAAGAACCCTTCTTAATCATACAAGGYATTTAGGGTTTATGGAAGGTGACTTGTTGTCCTTAGCAATTGGGGTTCATATATGTATTTTATGAGTCATCTTAAGACTTCCCATATATTTGGTGGAGCAACCATGAAAAGGGTTTTTGTTCTTTTCTCTTCCTTGATGTAGTAGTAGCACTTATTTACACAATTTTAGGACAAATAAATCAAAACAAAGTATATGTACATAAAGGTTTTGATTTGAATCATTTCTTGAAAGCAAGTAACTATTTTATTTACACTTTTGGTGCCATATGTCTAGGGATTCTAAGAAGCCCAAAGGGCTTATCATTCATTTTAAATAGACTAATACTTGATTTGGGAGGATGGAATGCAAGACCAGCCTTGAAGACGTAGAATACGGTACAAGAGACCACCAGAAATGGCCCCAGAAGTTGGGGCAACAAGATAGATCCACAGTTCATCAAAGTCCCTTGAAAGAATTGCTGGTCCTAGCGATCTCGCTGGATTCATTGATCCACCTGAAACAGGTCTAACACAAAGAAAGAATAAAATTTATAATGATTAATAGGCCTCAAGGGTAAATAAAACATGCATTAATGTCGGCAATGTACCCAGTGATAAGCACTCCAAGCCCAATTGCAACTCCGGCAACAAATGCAGATATGTGGCCATTCTGCAACTTCATGATACATAATATTCAGATTTTGAGATCGAAGGTGTTGAAATCAACTTAGTAAGTAAAAGAGAAGTAGATATTTGTTATTAACAGCCTTCCTCGTTTACCAGGTCAAGAAAAAAGGGCTAATGGTWTACTGTTGCAGCAATAAAAGCAAGAAATCTTACAGATTGTGTATCATCTGATAAAGATGCAATTACGAATAGAATGATCATGGTTGCAATGAACTCCACCATAAATGCAGCATTAATGCTCCCATTGATTGGTTTTGTCATCAGTAGTTCTGATTTTATGCCATAGACTAAACTTCCTGCATAGGTTGCCAACACAGAACCTCCTACTTGTGCCGATACATAAAGTGGAACCTTTGGAAAAGATTTTGGATATATATCTCAATTAGTATTCAATTCATTTTGATGTTAAAAATTGGAAGTGGTGTTGAATACCTTGAACCAAGGAAATGGACCAACAGCTGCGAAAGCTATTGTAATTGCAGGATTAACATGAGCACCAGAGATGGAACCAAGAGAGCTAACAAGAAGGATCACGGTTAAAGCTGCTGTGGCTGCATATTCCATAAGTCCCACATGGGCTCCCGGTAGTTCCATGCTTGCKAGGATCCCGGCTATGCAGAAAACCATTATGAAACAACCTATTGCCTCAGCTGCAACCTGCATTTTACAGTATGTTTAAGAGATTTGGTGTATTGACTTCACAATGCGCGTTAAGAGGACTAAAATGTTTTCTCATTTTTGTTTCCTAGTTTATCATCTGGCATTGCAAAATGCACAATCTTTTCTTGCTGCTGAGCAGTTGAAGAATATATGCCATGTTTCACTAAGCAACAATTGGAATCARAGTTATGAATCTCTTACCGTCCGAACAAGAACAAGTTCCATCGGATATGGAAAGCACTTATTCTTTGTTGCTCTATTAGATCCCAGGTCTTGATCCTGATTGAATCGATGATTTGCTGGTTCTTGAATTGAAATACTAGGAGATGGTGGATCCTCTAGTGAAGATATCATGATCAAAGTTCTCTTAGCTGCTAATCTTGAATGTTTTCTCTAGTCTTTATATATCTTTCTGAAAGTCTTTAATGTGCAAACAGAGTAAAAGATGATGATTACCTTATCTTCTTTATTAGTTCTATTCCTCGATTTTCTTTATATTTATTTATCCATGGAGGTTGGATTGTAGGAGATTTTTCGTTATTCACATTGTTTGATCAGTCCCTAATTGGAGGATGGATTCCTGTGAGGTCAGAGGGACAGATGCTCCTTCAACACAATCCTTGTGTTCCTCCGTCAGTATGAAAAAAGTAATTCATGCCTTTCAGGTGTTCCTCTAAATAATATGGATTTTCGATACTCATTTGAAACAGTTCCCATTCAGTATATTAAATCATTTCCCTTAACCTTTTTCTGACAGAACTTGAAGCTATTCTTACATGTTTTAACTGATAGCATATTCCAAAGGTATATGCAACTTTCACTTGTCTGTAACCACATAAGTTTGGACCTAAACATCCTCATTTCTTGACCAACTCAGCGTTGTAGATTCCTTATTTTCATATGAATAACATTGATAACATTCTTAATTGACTAGTAAACAAGAAGGGATCAAAATGGTAAGTTTCAGTTCTCATTTTGAGGAACGACGATGATCTTAGACTTCCTCCAGGTAAAATTAGGGACTCATTTGTTTAAAGGAAGCAATGTCATGATCCTGTGAATGTTGCAACAAAATTATCAGGAGGAGATGTTGCTATTTCTATATGACTTGCATAAAGGTAATGCTGTTAAGATCCAATATATTGTACTGATCCAACGTATGATCCTAAAGATTGCAATTTTTATTACTGTTAATGCTCCCATATCTTAAGCATTAGTGTCCACAAGATGAGTGTGTTCCACCAAAGCAAGAATTTTCTCGTTAGGATAGATGCTTCATTAGTGGAAAAATCTGTTCAGAACCATTGCATGAATCAAAATATGTTCTGAATACAAGTTATCAGTTAAGRCTCTCACGTTCATGTATATAGATCAAGTTCCAGATTAGTCTGAGGACCTCATGAAAGCCATGATAGTTGCCAAAAGAATCATACCATGTACAAAGGCTTTTGAAGATATAGTGGTTAATGTTCAAGTCCATACACGAAACCGTAGAAACTATTGTGCATGACAAGAATAAGACAATATTGTAAGAGGATTAATTCCGTATTAGGTTTCTATATGCAACAACCTTAATTAGTCGAAAACTACATATAACATTGACTTTTATTTATTTGAACTTCCTTTCCACTGATTTGCACTGAAATCTAATACAAATCATCCTTCATCTTAGTACTAGCTATATTCACAACAGAGTTGTGTAGTTGAATAAGCATGTGGTTCTAATAAAGAATAAGAACTGAACCGCAGCCTTCACTTTGTGAGATACAAAACAGAAAAAATGTTATTCTCTGTCTGAAATGATCCAATTACAACTGCTTCGGAAGTGTTACCACCACCTAGAACCAAGCTTATATTGCTAGATTCATGGAGTTTACAACGAATATTGTCCAAATCTTGCCAATGGCCAACTGGAAGTCAATTTGATGCACATGCAAACCGACTAATTGCACTGGAGTTGAATAGAGGCCAAATGGCTTCATTGCTTTCACTTGAGGAAATCCCTCTATGCACTGTTTGAAGTCTTTAGGAAGTATCCATAAATGTCATTTCTTAGTGCAAGGCCTTTGCTAAGCATCACCCCTCCAGGGCTTGATTTATAAGGTCCTGCCAATTTACCTGAAATAGGAACTGCTGTGCCACCAATTGAAATATTTCTAATGCCAATATGAAAGTTTGGTGATTTTTGGATTCTATTAGCAATGGAGTATACTGAAATATCCTTGATCAATCAAAATTCGTMYCAGGCATCAGACRATATGGTCCATTCCCKAAAAAAATATTAGCCTTGGACTGCTGTGCATTGGCAAAKAAATCGCTAACTTTACAAGAGAAGAGAATTGAGATCAAGACCTAAATGGCCCTAGAAAGGCCAACCATGCCTGTAACTCCTCTAGGCAAGGAATACGAGAGGGACCTGGAAGCACAACAAATATGGTTTTGGTTAAATTGTAAGCRGGCAATGGGATTACTACCAGTTATTGAGAGGATAAAGATAACGGGTAGTGAAGTTTCCAAAGACCAACTGAGTTAAACACACAATCTGATAGGATTTATTAGGATGACTATGCAAGTGCATGGCCTCTTGTGAGTAGTATTCCTAACAGGACACAAGAAAGWGGGGGTAAGACCGGGCTTGGGAGCATTAAAGTGATGTGCAAGCCACAAGATGGGGTTGACCGGGCAACTAGACCACAGAAAAGGAGCAGTAAAATCAATGACATAATTTTGATGGAAGTTCAGAATAATGATATAAAGGGAGGCATTAGCATCTCTAGCAATTGATGCAACAACGGACGAKAATGAGACCAGGCAGATGRACTCTATCTAGGTATTCTTGGATGAGATAATTGAAAGACTTGACTTCTTATTGTCTTAAGATCCAGAGTATTTATCAGAAGCTGAATCAGTACTATATTTTAAAGACAATAATGAAATGGACAATTATTAAAACGTAAGAAATGGATTGAAGACACTGTCTATGGACAAACMAGGATTAAAACATTGAAAATTGCTAATTTCCACAAAGGGAAAAAGCAATCACTGCCACCTTGAGATCACAGGTTCAACCTTTGTAGGTTGTCAAGAACTGTGAACCATTTTTAACTTTTGACTTTATAAAATCTTCTAGCATTTTTTGGTCCCTGAAGTTTCAATGTTCTGAATCCTCTCCAAGCAGCATTGCAACTGTCTTTGTACTATGTTTACTTCATTTGTAAACGGAAATCATTACCTCTATATCTTTAATGCAGAAGTATCAAGGATCAAGCAAAAGAATCTTACCAAAATATTTGCTGCAGAGAACGATTCTTAGTCGCTGATCAAACATGAAGGAAAAAGTAGTATAAATCAGAAAGAAATATAAACTTAAGCTCGGGAAGTAAAGTTGAAATTGGCACATGTAGTTTGGCGAAACAAGAGTGAAGAACTGAACCCTAGCATTGATTTGGAGAGATCAAATTGTAGAAGATTGTTCTCAATTTGGTGTCCGCCAATCACTATTGAGGTTGTAAGTCTATCACCWCCATCTACAAAGCCTAGACACATGACYTCTTTGTTAACCTGCACCATTGAGTTTGCACCAAAAATCCTCCAATACACATTTTTGCTTTGCAAGATCAMATCAATGGGTGGAACAGCTGGTCCAACACGAGTTCTACCAATAGTTTTAGAGCTGAAACATGCACTGAAGGGTGCCACTGGGTCCACTCTAGTGGCACTGGGGAGCTCCCTAATGAAAGCCTCATATACAGCCTTGTAAATTGATGGCTCCATGGCTGTATAAGGTCTGCCAGTGCTGATTTTGGTTCCACCGTTGCCTTCTTTGTCGATTGTTAACAACTTTTTATTTACTGGCACTCTTTTGCCATTAACCTTGATAGATTTCACGCCAATGAAGTACTCCGAAGAAGGCTCATTTAGGAAGGGAAKYGATCCAGTTCCAAATGGATTTATAACTAAAGGGGTGTAGATAAGAGATCTGGAGATGTCAATACCGCGAAGCATGACATAAGGGCCATCACCAAAAAATATGACACCATTGGAAGAACTCAAGCAAATAGCGAATTTTCTTGCAAAGCCAAAAGCTTTAGAAAATTGAGAAGGTAGTGCTATTTGATGTCTTCCCAATCCTGCTGTTCCTTTAGCTCCCCTAGCAAGACCTTCAGTGAGAAAAGTGGGAACACAGGTGAAGATGAACTGCGGCACCAAAACAACTCTTCCAGGATTGACATCATCAGTGGATTGGATTGAGACTAAGTCAACTGCAATTTCACCACCATCATATAAAGTTTTAATGAAAGGATTTTCAGGCGTGTTTAAACATGCATTCTGATTGCAGCCCGGCCTCGGTGGTGCAGAGCAGTTGAAACAGGTATTAGGCTTGGCGATTTTGCACTCAGCTGAATTACACTGAGCAGACCTATAGGATGAGCTATTGAATCCATTTTCACAGTCTACCCATAGGGTCTGACCACCAAGATGAATGCTCAACTTTACTGGCACAAGGGGAGTTCTTTGACTAATCTGAGTAAGGTATTGAAAAGTTGATAAGTCTTTGGTSACTGGAAGGAGAAGTGCCTTCGGCTGGGAAGAAGTTTCAGCACTTGAGGTACAGAAAAAGAGGACAACTGAACAGAGGAGGGAGAAAGCAATGTAGTTAGAAGCCATGGACGATGYCTTGGAGAATTTGGGAACTTGGGAATTCCATGAACATATACATTTCTTAATATAGAAAGTTTCATCTAGTCAAAGGACAGCTAATATGGTATTTCAATGTTCAAACAGAACAAKTTGTCAACTATGAATAGATATGAATGTCTTGTCATCCATGGCTAAGATATTATGCAATGGCAAAAATAGTCAGAGAGTACGGTTCTGTACAAATATGAGTACTCTTAAGAATTCAAAAAATACTATCAAGTTGAAGCTCTGCAAGATTATCCATTTCATAGTTTTTACCATATTACTATTTGGGATTCGATCCAAATTGTAAAATTACATGCTGAAGTAAAGTTATCAAAGAATCATGTTTGATCAAGATCCWGTTGACTGATCCATTTTCAGGAAGTAACCCTTGATTACTTGCTCGGAAAGATCAACAACACGAGATTATTGAAACAAAAATGCCATCGTACTCGCACCAATCTAGTGATTGATCATAGGTACTGAAGATAGAGCTAGCTACAAGAAGATATATTGATTTGATAAGAGATGTGTTTAAGTTAGTAAAGTTGAAGATGCATTGTTGAGTCCTCCAAGCTTGGTTAGAAAAGCGACGAAAATAATAGCAAACACACATATGCGTAGGAAACCCYTAGGACACGAAGAAAAAGCCACCGTAGATATTAAAGAAATTTCATTAAAATCAAAGGTCTTGAATCTCAACCAGAACCTTCACAATACGATACATTATATATATGCTTCGAGAAAAAATTAGGAAACAAGGAAACCTTGATCCCTATTGGACTTGCTTCTCGCCACAGACCTCCATTTTTGATCTTGCAAGGTCGAATTCTAAAATAGCATCCCAAGCCTAATTACTCGCCTGCTAGACCCTTTAGGAGGAATATCACCACGATTTAGGACTAATTCTTCCACTGAAACACTTGGTCCTGCGTTAGATCCATCGGTAGATGGGGGAGTATTTGCTAGCTGACAGCAAGTGCTAGTCCGGGATATTGTGTTCTGGAAAGATTGAACACTTTGGATTGTTGCAGCCTGGTTTCACTGGACATGGTTGATCCATGCCAGCCTCTTGGACCAGTGTAGCATTCTGCAAATCCTAGTTGAGACTTGAGAACTGACATAAAGATGAACGGCAATGGACAGGTTAAATGTTCACTCTGGCAATCAATCCATAAAAATACACTGCCGAAAATCTACTGCTAGTTTTACAGGCACAAATGGAGTCCTTTGCTTTATAAATGGATCCTTGGCTACTGGAAGAAGAYGTGCATGGTCATGGGGCTTGAAGGCGTTTTCAGAACATAGACCCAAAAAGTTACCAATTGTTATCTAAGTTCAAGCTTAGGGTTCGTCATTTATGGACAAGCTAAATCAAAGTTTATACCCAGTGGAGCTTAAAAATATATCTAAATCTTAARGCAATTCTATGAGCTGAACCCAATTGACTCGATAATATTGGAGGTACAAGAAGTTACTCAAACTCGATTMCTGTAAAATAAGAATGAGCCAGACAAGCGCTTATTGGAAACCAGCCCACTCCATCATCATCCAAAGAGTGCAGGAGCTAATTAGTAACCAGWAACTCATGGCTAATCGAAGACAAATTTCAGCAATTCATCTAGGAACTTTGAAGTTGCACTGCTTAATTCATCAAGCTGTCGATGTAAAGTTGAAGTTGGCACACGTAGTTCTGGCACCCAAGAGTGTGGAGATGAACCCAAGTCTTGATTTAGCGAAATCAAACTGCAAGATAGCATTCTCAAGCTGATATCCTCCTATGACAGTAGAAGTTACAGAGCCTACACCTCCATCGACGAATCCAAGACCCGAAATGCCACCGTCAACCGACAACAGTGCACTTGACCCAAAAAATTTCCTGGTCTTCTCATTTTGCAAGATAAGATCAATGGGAGGAATAGCTGGACCGAGTCTGGTACTGCCGAAGRTGCTTGATTTGTAACATGCCTTAAATGGAGTTACGGGTTTCACTAGAGGGACTCCAGAAAGTAAGTTGATAAATGCATTTGTTAAGGCATTATAGATTGACGTCTCCATAGTTGTTTAAGGTGCTARGGTGCTAAATTTGGTTACTCCATAGCCATCCTTTTAATTTTACGCTAACTAGTTTTTATAGGCAGCGGTTCACCATCGATTTGATGCCCTTTCACTCCAATGGCAGAGMGGTCAGTTCGAGCTATAGTTGTCGACCATGGCGCATCGATGCGGTGATGGTGGGGCCCCGGGGGGGGGGGGGGGGGGGCGGTGTTTTTAAGTGAGGCGTTGGGAAATGTCAATGCCTGGAACCATATTATAAGGGCCATCACCAAGAAGATGACATCAGTACCATAAGAGCTCAAGCAAATACCAAACTTTCTGGGGAACCTAAATGCATGAGAAAACTGATAAGGAAGTGAAATGGGAGTCCTCCCATGTCCAGCCATGCCTTGAACTCCCTTCGCTAGACCCTTTAGGAGATAGGTCGGGCCACAAAGAAAGGCAAATCTTGGCACAGAAACGGCAGGTCCTGGATTGAAGATTGTACATAAATGATTGTTGCAGCCTGGTTTTGCAGGATAGCATTCTCCCCCATCGAAATGGAGTTTTGAGAAGTGAGTATAAATTAAGATGATCAGAGGCAATAGACATAGCGTTTGTCCCAGTCAACCCAAAGAGATTCACCACCAAGATCTATTACTAGTTCTACAGGGACAAATGGAGGAGTTCTTTGGTGAATTTGAGCCATGTACTGCTTAGTAGATTGATCTTTGGTTAAAGGAAGAAGAAGGGCATGAGGCCTTGAAGTTGAAGGTGTTTTGGCTCTGGAGAAGGAGACACGAGAGAATAGAAACAAGCACACAAAGAGCAACTGTAGAAGCCATCATTTTACCACGTCCGATAAGAATTATGCGGCGTTTTATGCTCTAAATTTAATTAATTCTTTCGATAAATAAATAAATACAAATCATATAATTATTAAATCGTTGGAATTAGGAGGTCAAGAATAGGATATGGATATGGAATAATTTGACCATTTTATTCGGCCAAGACGGCGTTCAAATTCCATATGCTACCTTGGGTGGTGATGATCATCATTTCCCGTTGATGAAAGTTGATAAATCGTTTAGTAGGCAAATAATAGTAGTTCCATTTCTATTACAATTTCATTTTCCATTTTCAAAATTATTTTTAAATTTCTGTCTTATGATTTGTCATTTCTCAAAATATAGGACTAAAAAGACACATTCAATTCAAAATTTAATTTTTATATAATACATCTTTGAATTAAATTATTAGTACTATTAGTCACATATCAACACGTCTTAAAATTRAAATTAAATAAAAAAATAAATTATCATTAGGTAATTAATTTTTTTTGTTGATAATCATTAAAGAAAAAGAAATAATAAATTGAAGTGCTTTTATCTTTTTATAATATCGCATTTAAGTCTCTTTTTAATTATTCTTTGATGAGCACTTTTTTAAACAAAATCTTTTGGATGAGGAATTAAAGAAAATGGGTAATTTATGTATTTTTTTAAATTAATCAATTATTTGAACCTCCTATTAGAATGAATCATAATATTATTAAAATGAATACGATAGAAAGCCATGTGGACCACCTGTGCTTCCTTGAGTTCGGGCCACCACGTATATGCTGACATCGTCCATTTACGTTGACTATATATCAAGGTGGGACATGTTTTCAGGCGAGGCATTTCCGTCTCATTAATAAGGACACGGCGAAATCTTTCCTGTCATGTCCTGCTTGAATTTTAAAAGAATTTTTATTGCTTAGTCAGGTAGCTGAGATGACAGCCACGTGTTYTGATTATCGTTTTGATTTATAATAAATTTATTTTTAATACTTATAAAATTGATAGAATATTTAATAATTTTTTATTTTATCCTTTGGAGAGAGAAGAAAATTTAGTAATCGAAGAGAGATTAATAGTAATAATTAGAACGAAGGGAATTCAATAGGATTATTTAATCTTTTTAATTTAATATTGTATAAATTTTAGAAATTTTTTATCTAAAAAAAGTCATAGTATTCTTAATAATAAAAAGGTCTTGATATGGTAAATATTAATTTTGAAGAGAAAATTAATTATTTTTTTATTTCCCTTTCTCTCTACTTTTCTCCATCCAAATGAAGGCTAGATGTGCTTTTATGKTGAAGGACCAAGTCTGCAWCTATCAAGACCACAAAGRTTGACGATCCTATCAGACTTCAAARAGCAAAGAATGATCCATTTATCTTATCCATTTATGCTTTCAAATTTTGACCAAATAGTTGTTCCTTATTACATAATTGAGACATGGAGCCTCAAGATTCAAACATTTGCATTTGATAATATTAATGGTAAAATCAGGACATGCCTTGTGGGAGAAGTATGATTCTAACTCTATGATCCAACATTATTTATTYATTTCTTTAGAGTTGTCAAGTCTCTTAAGAAAGGAATATTAAAAAAGAAAAAGAATTTTGATGAGATAGGATMATATTTCAATTAATTAAAGTTTTCTTTTGTGTATAAAGAAAGAAATTATTATTTTGATACGTCGATTTCTATTCGTATTTATATATAAAAGTAATAAATATTCATAATTTTATATCACGATATTATGTTTATACCGTGATTAAGTACATTCGATCATGATTGTTACATTATCAGTAAATTCATTCAATCTTTGAAAAGTGGCTTTACCAGCCAATTGATTCTAATTATCATTTTCATCAAGTTCTCAACCTTGAGAAACATCAAATTAAGCCGTGTATCATTTGCATGCAATTAACTATGAAGACCTTAGAGGCACTAGAAAAGTCAAACTTTTAGGCCTCCATCCTTCTGGATGTGTTGAGTTGGCCTCATGTCGCCATCTTTGAAATCTTGTAGCTTTAGATCACATCCAAAATAAAATTTAAGAACCAAAAAAGCTATAAATAGGCATTAGCTTCCTCTCTTACATCGATCAACTTGGAATTCATCAAGCAAGAATTACTTATTGTCTCCTCTCATGGCTGCTTCTTTATCTGCCATTCTTTTTTGCTCTTTTCTTCTCATATCCTCAAGTATAGCACAAACTTCTTTCAGACCCAAGGCCTTGATTGTCCCTGTTGTGAAAGATGCCTCCACTCTCCAATACATCACTCGAATCAGCCAAAGAACTCCACTGGTGCCTGTGAGCTTGACTCTTGATCTTGGTGGCCAGTTCTTATGGGTTGACTGTGATCAAGGCTATGTCTCATCCACCTACCGCCCTGCTCGTTGCCGTTCGGCCCAATGCGCACTTGCCGGAGCTGCTGGCAACTGTGGAGACTGCTTCTCAGCTCCTAGGCCAGGATGCAACAACAACACCTGTGGCCTGTTTCCAGATAACACAGTGACAAGAACTGCTACTGGAGGTCAGCTTGGCGCAGATGCTGTGTCGCTTCAATCCACTGATGGAAGGAATCCCGGAAGGAACGTTTCTCTACCTCAGTTTCTTTTTGTTTGTGCTTCCACATTTCTCTTAGAAGGTRTGGCCAARGGTGTTACGGGGATGGCCGGCCTCGGAAGGACTAGAATCTCTCTTCCTTCTCAATTCTCTGCTGGTTTTAGCTTTGACAGAAAATTTGCAGTTTGTTTGAGCTCTTCAACGAGCTCCAGGGGTGTGGTAATTTTTGGCGATGGTCCATACAGGTTCCTCCAAAATGTCGATGCATCAACCAATCTAATCTATACTCCGCTGATTATAAATCCAGTTAGTACAGCATCAGCATTCTCAGCAGGAGATCGATCGGCTGAATACTTCATTGGAGTAAAATCAATCAAGATCAATGAAAAAGTTGTTCCAATAAACACAACTCTGCTATCCATTGACAGTGACGGCATTGGTGGAACAAAGATCAGCACTGTTAATCCTTACACAGTCTTGGAGACTTCAATCTACAATGCTGTCATAAATGCTTTTGTTACAGAGCTCTCAAACATCACAAGAGTTCCAGTAGTAGCACCATTTGGAGCATGTTTCAACTCTACAAACATCCCTAGCACACGAGTCGGACCAGCAGTGCCTCCAATTGATCTTGTCTTGCAAAGTGAAAGTGTGTTCTGGAGAATCTTTGGAGCAAACTCAATGGTCCGAGTTAGCAGTGATGTTCTTTGCCTTGGCTTTGTTGATGGAGGAGTAAATCCCAGGACTTCAATTGTGATTGGAGGGCATCAAATTGAAGACAATTTGTTACAGTTTYATCTTGCAGCATCAAGATTAGGATTCAGCTCTTCATTATTGTTCAGACAAACAACCTGCGCCAATTTTAACTTTACATCTACGGCTTAGAAATCCTTATAGTAATTAGTAGATGTATCAGCTAATAAAATGCCATGATGATTGAGATGCCTCCTAAGATGCTCATTCAGTTCCTGCTCATTGTATTTATCAATAAATCATATCCGTAAACGTGTGGTTTTTAATCTTTGATTTGTTTGTTGACTAAATTATATGTCTCGGTCTTTGATTTCCTTGGATGCACACGATATGTTTCTTTTTTATATCGTACATCGATGTTTATAGATATTTTGATCCAAATTAATTRGATTTTAATCGAAAAACTTGTATGAAATATCCATCAGTTCGTGCAACATTTTATCACTCACCTTCACTTGACTTTGGACATTTRGACCTTTCAACGTGCTATTTGATTATCTATAGAGCGTATTTTCCGTTGTTGATTTTTTTTCAAAGAAAACAAATAAGTGAAAAAGTAATCTAGGTCAAAATAACTTTTAATTTAAGGAAAAATTAATTAATTTTAATCATTTGAGAAAACATACATTTTGTACTTTCTCTACTCTTCTCTTCTCTCCCTCTCTCTTCTCTTCTTTTCATTTTTTTTCTTTCCTAACTCCCAAATTAAAGCTTTACATTCAAAATATTTTTCTTCTTTTCTTAATGATTAATATGTCGTTGGAATTCTTGAAAAATAAAGATTAGAAGAGTTAATAAAAAGGGTTTGTAATTAGTATTTAATTGAATATTAACTATCATTTTCTAATCCAAAAGATAATAGCATGGGATATAAAATTAAGATTTCTAACCTCAGTGAAGATCATTGGTATGATTAATAAAAAAATATACATCTTATTAAAATACCAAAAAAAATCATCTACCATTATTTTAATAAAATACCATATTAAAAGAAACACTTTAACCTGTGCCATTAAGAAAAAGAGATAAAAAGATTATTATCTTAAAAAAGTTAAAACGAACATGAAAAATAACTATATTAATTAAAATTTAAAAACCACTATAAATTATATTGAAATTATAGCACATACAATACATAATGCTAGACTACTAGTACATGATTTACATAACATGTGTGCATAAATGAAAATTTTATCAAATTAAATTTTCATAATCTATTTAAATAATTAAATTAATTTTAAATATTCCTATTAAAATTGAAAAGTTTGTAATATTCCGACCAATGAAATGATCACATATGTCAAGGATGATAAGGTTCAATCAATGAAATCATGTAAGCAGCTCAACYAATCAAGTAACGTCACGTCACTGTTAGATGTGACTTTGACTAATCAAATCAATTTGTTTTGCCTATAGATAGAGGCCAAAGCATAAGAGGGAGAGATSAATAAATTCATATCAAAGAAGTTTAGAAGAACGAGCATCAAGTTTCTCTCTAAATTTCGAAATCAAGTTGCGAATTCCTCGAAAAATTTCAAAGAGTCAAAATCCCAAGATCAAGCTGGGAAGCCCTCGAAAAATTTCAAAAAGTCCAAATCCAGAGATCAAGGTGCAAAATCCTCGAAAAATTTCAAATAGTCCAAATTCCGAGATCAAGTTGTGAAGTCCTCGAAAAATTTCAAAAAGAAGAATCAACGAATTAAGATATTAATGAGAACATTTCAGAGAATGTAACATTTTTTCTTATCAAATTTATAAGATTAATATTTTGTTACATATTTCTCTTATTTTCTTATTATATTTTATGGACGAGAGATTCGTGTAAACAAATTTTGACACGTCCAGTGGGACAATCTTTATCATTGATCTCTTCTCTTCAAATTAAATCAAATCAAATCAAATTTATTAATGGCCTCCAAGAACAACATATCGGATGCTACCCCTTCCAGATCTGCAACAATTTGGTATTGTTTACAAATCAACCATGTCGGCCACATATACAAGACCTATGACGTGAAGTAGGGCGCCATCTGATGCAGAAAAATAAGTGGAGGAGTACTTCTCAAATGATGAGATTTTCGAATACACCAATCCATGCTCATAATGTTCCTCCTCAAGAAGGAAAAATGTGAGTTGACTTTGCCATAAGAATGATCATGTCCTTGTTGAATGTTGGAATCAAGTCACAAATATCCAAACAAGATGATCGCGAGTCTTTTGAAAACTCTGCAACTGTTGTTCGCCAAAAAGATCTYCGATTGAAAAATATTTTTCATCAAAATTCTAKTACAATTTTATCTATTATATCTGTTATGATGATTGATATAGTCACCATTGAAGAACAAATTGCAAGTTGACCAAATTGCTYGAAGGACTTGCAGAGAATTCCRAGCAACYAGATGTCCCACTTGCTCCATTGTTGAATCGCCTRGATGGCACTGGAGAAACAAGTTGAACTGCCCCAAAGCAACCAAAAACTATAAATGATATTGAATCTGCTAAGGTTGCTCAAGTACAATGTCAATTCAAAACTAGATCTAAAACTAAAATGGAAGTACAAAATGTCCAAGTTTCTTTTTAATCTTAGCCCGATCCTACACAACAGCTCGACTACATCGTTTGCAGCGGTCGTCGCTGTTCGCCGCTCTGCTCCCTCTTGCTGGGGGCATCAAATACAACTGCTCCATCTGCACCAGATTCCGCTTGTCGCTGCATGACCTGAAAAACTCATGGCTCCTCCACTCAGACCCAGCAGTAGCTTGGACATTAAACATAATGTGATCTTTGCTCCATCTGTCCAAAAATCAGGAGAAAGCCCGTGCACATCTTGTTGGTTGTCGTTCTGCTTGTCGTCCAATTGCCTTCTCACCATGAACTCATTGCTCGATCAAAAAAACAGATTTGCTCGGAGCAAAAATTTGCCGCAAGCCCACTAGGTTTTGTGTGCTGTCCAGTTTGTGCCCGAGCCGTATGTCTGTGAGCAAGGCTACTGGTTTGCGCCACCCATTCGCATGTCCCGGAGCGCATTCTATTCCCGACATGATTTTACACCCATTAAACGCATGAGTCTCAATACTATACCTAAGGTTCGAAATTCGAGGTGGAATCCTAAGTTTGTTTCATTTAAATTAATAGAATGACCTAGGTTTTGTGTTACGTATTGAATTAATTATGGAAAAATATGAAATATGTCTGATGTGAAATTTAAATTAGTGAGATAAGTAAAAAGAGGCATATGATTCTAAAAAATATGTTGGAATATAATTTTCAGTGGGTGAAATTTAAGATTTTGTACATAAATAAATGTAATTGTGATTGTGATTATTAGGTTGGTTAAAAACGGGTTTAAGGACGTCATGAAATTAATTTATACCTCTTAAGTAATTCGAGTTATTTTCGACATTGAAATTTAAACTTGAAAATTATTGGTTAATGCCACCAATATAAGATAAATATGAAGCGTATTAATGGTGAAACCTATATTCAAATAAATATATTTGGTTAAATAAATTTCAAATGAATATTTTTTTATGTAATAATATTAGGATACTTTTGACACATTGATGTTGTAGGCAACCAAGACACTCCACTAGTGATTTAAAGTAAACAAATATACTAATGACTTCATGTAAGTAAATTTTCACATTCTCATTAGTTATTATGCAAGTATATTATTGTTATGATTGAATCTCTCTATGTGAATTGAATGTGAGTTCATGATTTATATTGAAGTAAGTAAATTCCAACATTCTCATTGATTGTATTACATGCGTATTGTAGTTAAAATTGGATTGCTTTTATGTGATGTGAGTTATGATGTTATTTCAAGTATGTGAATTTTTCTACTTAACYATATGTTGGYAAGTTTAAGTTCAGAGTTCATATGGTCCATAATCATGAGCATGTAATTTGTAATAGTTTACATCATTCTCTGGCATGAGCATATTCATGCATCTAAGAAAGAAATGTTTTAAAGAATGTTAGAAAAGCAATGTTTGAGAAATGAAGTTGGAAAGATGTGATTTTAAACGTTGAATGTTTTTCAAACATAAAGAATTTAAAAAGGGGTGTAAGCCTAGACCATGGAAGGTGCAAGTGGAAAATAAAAAGTGGGGGACCGACGAACTTGACCTAACCTCTTGTAGGGTGGGAAAGTATGTAATGTTCACCTCTTGCGAGGTGAAAGTGAAAGGAAAAGATTAAAGTAATGTTAACTGCTTTGCAGTTCTACTGGTAGAATATGATCGAATTTCAAATAATAATTGTCCACTATAGAGTTTAATAGCTAGGCGTTACACCAAATGAGCTCACGATTTGAAAAAGGAAATTTTTGGAAAGTTTTGACGAAATGAATTTTTGAACTTCATAACATGTGATGCATGTCATACGCATTCATGCATGAGATTTACTTACTAAGCTTAGTAGCTCATCCCATATTCTCTTATTTTAAGTTTCAGATGATGACTAGTCAGATYGTGTGTGGAGAGCATTTAGGAGCTGACTTTCATACCCAAGAGTCGTTTCATTAATTAAATTTTCTATTGATTTATGAATTAGTTGAATGCTTAAATTTTTATTCGTTTTCATAATTTATTCTTTCAAAGGCTTCCGCTGGATTTTAAATATATGAGTATTTTGTTGATAAATATTATTGTTGGGGATTGAATTTATTTCATTTATATGTGYAGTGTTGATGATATTTGGGTGTGAGATTTTCTAATTTTATACAGGGTGGATATATTGATATTATTGAGAAAATTCTGCCAAAATTTTGTAAATTCTTCTTATTTCCATTTTACAATCAAGATTTTTATTTTTCTAATTTCCTCAATRTGTAAGGGTAAATTGGTAACATTTCGGGGTTAGGATGGTGGAGTTTTTTAATCTAGGGGTGTTACACTTTTGATGGATTGATCTCGATAATTCACATAAAGAATGTTATTACGAAAACAAGAAAATGACCTTTTTTTAACCACAACTAGTCCAGAGGATGAAGAATTTTTGAATTCTTTATCTAATGAAGAACTAGAGCAATTTATCCAGTTGGAAACAGTTGAAGAAATTGAAAACTTCATTGAAACAAAGACTGAAAAGGAGGAACACTCTTTTAATGTCTTTGAAGCTCAAGAAGCTGAAGATTGGCCTTAGCCACCAATGAGAAAGCCACAATCAACAGCTAAAGCTACTATCCTTATGGCTTCACAAGGAGGTCAGATACCTGAAATGTCCGATGCTCAATCTGTTCCTAGAACAAGAGCATCAGGAGAACCAACGTTCTTACCAGCTGAAGGTGTTAGGACAAGCCCTGTACCACCAGTACAGGAATGGGGTATAGTTAATACTAAGTTGCCAATAGGAGACCTTTACAGGACACCTTAGTAACTTTACCTCCAGCCAGAGCAAAATAAGGAGCAAATTATGAAGGAAGCACCATATCTTATCAAGAGTACGCCAAATCATATACTTAAAGGATYTGTAATTTTCAAATGCCAATTGGTTATGAACCTTCGAAAGTTCACCCATAAACGGTAAAAGAAATCCAAAGCAACATATAGCTCACTTTGTTGAAACATGAAATAATGTAGATAGTAAAGGCCATCTACTTATCAAGCAATTTGTTAGATCCTTTAAAGGTAATTCTTTTGATTGGTATACAGATATTCCTCCTAGATCAATCGATAGTTGGAGTCAATTCGAGCAAGAATTTCTGAATCGATTTTATAGCACTCGAATAACTGTTAGAATGCTTGAATTATGTCGAATTCAACAGTGAAATGATGAGCTTGTCATTGAGTCTATCAATCAATGAAGGACTTTGAGTGTAAATTGTAGAGACCAACTTTGTAAGACTTCTTCGATTAAGATATGTACTCAAAGCATGCAATAGGTTCTTCAATATATCCTTAAAGGGATTCCCAACCCAAAAAGCTTTTGAAGAATTAATTATTCGTGCTCATGATATGGAAATAAATATCCTCATCAATCAACAGTCAATGAATTCTTTCAAAACCGTCAACCCAAATTTGAGAAAGAAACTGAAAATTCAAAAAAATGGAGGAGGCAATGCTTTCCTCAGAAACTTGAAGCAAAGATTGAATGTCAGCTAAAACTTAAAATGCTTCTTTAATAACACAAGCGCTCTAAACTGGCAGCACTAACTCCCCTTGATAAAAGTAAATGTCTAAATATCTCAAAAACAAAAAAAAAATTCAATATGCTTCCCTTAAGTGTAGCCGAGCCTAAAATTATAGCGCTTAAACTCCTTGATAAGACTTAAGCACTATCCAATAAAAAACTTCAAAAAATGCTCCTTAGTGCGTAAGGCCTAAACAACTTTTAACCTTATCTTTTGATAAGAGTAAAAAATTGTCTGATGGCCTCAACCAAAAAAATTCAAGCGAATGCTGCTTAGTGTCACCGAGCCTAAAACTGTGCGCTACTTCTTGATAAAAGTTAAAACTAATCGCATAAAGACTTTTAAATTTGCATTATGTCATGAGCCTAAATTGCATTTTACTCCTTAATAAGAAGGGGTTTAAAACTATTCTAAAAAAACTTCAAAGTTGATCTTCAATTGCACAAAGCTCAAACCTATAAGTTTTCAAAATTATCGTAAAGATAAACTAGCATTTGACTTAATTCGCTTCTTTGGGACATACGGTAGGCCCAGGCTTAGAAGAAAAAAATTATTTGAATTCAATTATATCTTCAATAGTATTATAATTCTTTCCAACTTCTTATGATAGAGTCAATTGTTTTGTAACAATCATTCAATCCAAGTTTAATAATGGTCCTGAAATGCAAGAAACTCTCGCCTCCTGCCTGCAGAAAATTGGGACCTCGAAGAAATCCAAGGTTTAAAGTCGAAGCCTTCAATGTCAACATCCTTCGTAAGATGGTGTAAATCGACCCTCCTTTTGCAGCAAATTGGGACCTCAAAGAAATTCAAGGCTTAAAATTGAACCTTCAAAGTCGATATCCTTAGTAGCGATAGTATGAAATGGACCCCTCTCGCTCTAAATTGGTGCTCAATAGCTTGAAATCGAAGCCCCTCCTCAGTGTTGGCGTCTTTAGCTTGAAATAAATGCCCCTCCTTGCTGTTGGCATCTTTGGCTTGAAGTTGAAGATGACCTCCTACCTTAGCTCGAAGCTAAAGATTGAAAAAAAAAAAAGAAAAAGAAAAAAAAGAGAGAAAGAAAATCCATGGCAAAAAAAAGCGCAAGCCTAAGGCCAATTATGGGTTTTAYTGAGCGTCCAACCAAGATGCTTGGAGTCTGCTGATGTCTTAATGCCAAGAGACCTCCTGAGATGTCTGGTTTGATGGAGAATGCACCCATCGTACTTATATTTGGCTAGAGTATACTTTTCTTTAACCCAATCATAAGATGTTTGAAGTTGTGAAGCCATCAACTCCTTTGAAGCTGAGTCATCTATAGGAATCTGTCTCCTTGTTTTACACATGTGACATTTCCCCAATTAAAAAAAAAAAAAAAAAGCAAGAGCAACAACTTCTTGAAACTTCAAGGCGGTTTTATCAAAAAAGCTTGAGCTTCTTCATTGGTCACTATCTCCTCAAGGGATTCAATACATAGCTCCATTCCAAGCTCATGAAGGTCAATATAAGCGTCAAGGTCAAGGCCAACATGGGTCGAAGGGGTGGTAGTTGTTGGGTTCTCGCTTTTGCTCAATGTGCACACTCAAAACGGGAAACAGAAGAAGAAGAACAAGTTGTCCTCACCACTGTTAACCATGGTTATCGCTGAAAAAGAAGGCAAAAATTATTGCTGTCGCTGCACATCTCGCTATAAATCTATAAAAGGGAGGTGTCGCCATGATTGCCGAAGATATAGAAGGCAGAAGAATAAGAAGTAGTTGTCGTCGCCGCTGCTAGCCATGGCTATTGTTGAAAAAAAAGGCAGAAATTCTTGCCGCTGATGCACAACTCACTGCAAATTTGCAAAAAGGAGGTGCCGCCATGATTGCTGAAGATACAGAAGGRAGAAGAAGAAGAACAAGTTGCCGCTGCCGCACAGTTCGTCGCGAATCTATAAAAGGGAGGTATGCCATGATTGCCGAAGATATAYCAGGCAGAAAAATAAAAATAAGTTGACGTCGCCGCTGCTAGCCATGGCTATTGTTGAAAAAGAAGGCAGAAATCCTTGCTGCTGCCGCACAGCTTGCTGTGAATCTGCAAAAAAGAGGTGCCTTCATGATTGCTGAAGATACCAGACAGGCAGAAACCCACCACCATAGCCACCGAAAGGCAAAACGCCCAAAGAAAAATCATTGCTGCAAAGCCTGGAATCATCGTGACTGCCGAAAACAGAAAGGCATAGGTCATCTTGTCCTCACCACTGCAATTTTCAGTGTCACCGCTGGAGCGCTGCATTCCAACCAGTCAGGCGAAGGAGAAGAAGACGAAGAGAGCTACAATGATTTGGATCGCCATGGTTTAGGCCGCACTTCATCTGACCCAGAAGAATAACCATACCACCACACAACGCACCCAACAACCACAACACCACAACAAAACTACCACAACCCACAACACCACCAACAACCGACCAACCGTACCACACACCCACACACCACCACCACAGATACAACCACACACCACACACCAACACACACAACACAACCACCACACCCCACCACAACACACCAACAAACACACCACCAACACACCTCCACCACCCACC
>MEJB01000003.1:3037483-3069738 GCA_001752375.1 Rhazya stricta | reverse complement strand
GGGAAGGGAAGAGAGTTTAGGTTGTATCTGATTCCTCCTTTTTTTTTTTCTTTTTTTTTTCTTTTTTTAGAGTTAGTCTTCCCGACAAAGACACATCGCCTGGGCTTCATATCTTCGACTCGGTGGATTCAAAATCAAATACCTTTGGAAAGACACCGGACCGTTTTAAACATTAGAAGAAAACTTTTTAAAGTATTTGACTATAAGAATATTTTAGTTTCCAGAAAAAAATGCATTAAAATTGGTATATTTCTCTTCATAAAAAAATTAAGTTAAAACTTTAAATTAAACATAATCTTTCAATTCTRCTTTCTTTCTAAATCGATTTTTTCTACTTCCGTTTTTTCTTTTCCACAGCTCCAATACTTTTCCTTTCAACTCCTTCTATACAAACTCAAAATATATTATTATTTCTATTTTAAAATATGAATCATTTTACACTTATTAAAAAATCATTTCTAAAATTACCCCTATATATAGGTGTTGAAATTAATCTTGTTTTAATACATTTATTATACTATTTGACCACTTTCTGCATTTCTTTTAAGGGATATTAAATGACATTGAGAATTTGCTTGAAGAGAAAAAGTTGGAGAAGGAGAGAGAGAGACAAAAAATAATAATTAATTAATCTGATATTAAGATAAATAAGAGAAAATTAGAAAATGTACATTAAGAAGTCCATATATTACCTTCATTCTAAAGTATAGGTCATTTTTGGGAACGATTCTTTTCAAATATAAGTCATCTTACATTTATGTTCAAAAAATTCGCTATAACCTGTATTCATATGCCTTGAAATCTTGTTTAAATATATCTATTATACTACTTGACTATTTTTTATGTGCGTATAGATTTAAAATGACAAATAATTTGAAATGGAAGTAATAAAACATAATTATATTTTCAATAACTAGTTTAYAATAACGTGCATTTTTCATTATTTTGTATCACATTTTATTATATTATTTTATAAATTATACCAACTAATATTTTGAACATGTAATTAGAGATTTAAGAAAAATGAAAAAATTATATCTCGCCATTAAATTGATGCAATATAATCATACATATTACGAATTTTAATTTTCTTTGTTAGTGTGTTTTTCTTTATAAGTTTTATAAAATTATCTTTTATTAATATTCTAAAAGTCCATTTAAAAGAGATAATTGACCAACCGTCATATTGAGTTTCATTARTTTTTATAATTATGAATTGCACGATCTTCAATGTAAAATATTTRATCTATTTAATAACATCGTTGATGATACTTTTATTGAAATACGAAATARATTTGAAGTAAAAATTTCTTAGTGATCCTTTACATTTTAAATTAAATAATATTATTATTGATAATTTTAAATAGAGCAAAAGAATAAAATTATTTAATTTTTTTATTGGATTATAATATTTTAATATTAATATAGATATTAAAAGGCTGTCTCATAGTTTAAAGACTTATATTTGGATAGGTATTTGATTGCTGATAATCAATATATTATATTCAATTCCATGATATAAAATCATAACTAATACAATTAATATAATATTATTAAATGAATATAAAAATTAAATCAACTTATGATAAATATAAAATTAAATTACAGGACTTCTTATATTGAATTGAGAATACCTTTGTAGGTTTGTTGAAGTCTTACTAAGTTAATCGGCATACGTTTCTTTTTCGAAACGGCGAAGGAAAGGTTATCCTTTAATGACTCCTGTCAATGAAAAAGACATATTTTCTTCTTTGCTGACATGCCAAAAATTTGTGGTTACCTCACCATACGAAAACGGCTGCTTTTGTTAATTGGAGAACCATCTTTCAACAAACAACCATCGAAGGGATTCTCCAGTCTCAGCATCAATTGATTCATCATCCACCATCTCTCTATCCTGGATGATATCTGATTGTGAGTTTCTTCTCAATGCATCAAGACTGTCCTCGTAGTTAAATTATTTTGATTACCATCTTCTTTGCCCCTTTTCTAGGCTACTACGGATGGCGTATAGACGTAGTTGTATAGAAAGATCCATTTTTTATGGGAATCTGGCATAGGCCCGGATGGCAATTTAACGCCTTTGATCTAAATTTCGGCCATCAAGGCGGTTCATCAGAGATTGATTTTCTTAGTGATGTTCAAATAATGCTGATTTTCGTTTTAGCTAGTTTAATACACCTAAGAGGGTTGCCGCAGGTTCATCATCAGCTAATGTCTCTGTTGTGTTTCATTATTCATGTCTATGTTTCTTTTAAAGTTTGGATTTGATATATCCCTGGCTTTACTGGGTTGTTTACCTTCGAGTTTATCTTAAAATTCGATTTTGAATTGAATGAGTTGTTTGCTTTCTATAATCGCAATGTAAAGGTTTTAGTTCATTGATGATTTTTCTGTTTCACTACTATGATTGTGTATATTGCTTTCTTGTTTTGAATACTAGAAGGAGAAGCAATGGAAATAGATATCTTTTGAATGTCTTTTATTGCTTTTCATGACGCCTTAATCACATGAACATGTCTACAGGCCACTGGTTTCAGTCACACTGCTTCCTAGCATCCCTTAATTCCAGTCTTCATGTCGTGCTCTTGTTGGTTTAGTTGCCTCTAAATTTTGGTTTCTGTACATGTTTCTAGAGTAGTTTATATTGAACACTCGGCTGAAACTCAAAGTTTGAATCTTGAATCATCACCTAAGAGGTACAATTCAGAGTTAGTAGAAAATGTGATTTAATGAGGCAAACTMAATKTTTCATCGAAACAGATAGGTATGGAATTGCCTCTGTGAAGGCCTTGTTATACTTTTTATGTTAGCCTATTGATTGAATCTTACATACAAAACTCTGATGATGCTCATTCTTTTCTTTTCTATTTCTTCCCTTATTTGTTACACCAGTTGTTGCTTATGCATAAACAGTTTTCTTTATCTTCGGCAGAAGGAAGCAGTTATACGTGAATCATAAAATTGGAGTAAATTTAGTTTCTGGAAGTTTTGTGATATTTTTTCAGAAGCTTCAGGATCTATCTAAAAGGATAATCAAGATTTGATTCCATATGGACCCGWTGGCAGAAATCTATAGAGTATTATGGCGAACAAGATCATCTATCAGAAAGGATAATGTACCATGCAAAATCGAAGAGGTAATTAGTCTTACAAATGCTTATTTACATATGAAATATTAGCTGCACGCCGGTAACTTTCTTTTTTATAAACCCTGCTTAATTCAAACTTTCCTTTTACTTCTCAGGGTCTCTACTTGGGTTCTTTGGGAGCTGCTAGTAATAAGAGTGCACTGAAGAGCTTGAATATCACACATATCTTGACGGTTGCAAATTCCCTGACCCCTCTACATCCAAACGATTTTGTGTATAAGATTGTTAGCGGTATGATTTTCACTTTAACCTCTTTTTTCCACATTTAGCTCTRTCTGTTTCCACTACTGGAGCTGGATTGCAGAACTGGGTTAGAGCTCCTTTTTCCAGAAAATAAAACAAAAGGGCTGCAACAACTACGAATTAAGTTAAACTAAATCATGTAATATATTCTAACCTCCTAGATGTTTATCAAAGCTATTGGCCTTAAAATAGTGACAAGTAGGTTCACAAGGTCAATAGTGCTGCACAAGCAACACTTAAATGCCATTTAAGCTATATCATTTTCTTAAAGCTGTTTCAGTTTTGACTTCTCTTGTTATGGAAGCGCTACTTTTCTTTTTTCTTGCGAGAAGACCTTTTGTTGTGTAATTAACGGGCTTTTGAGACTTTCACATGCTTTGTTCTTTGAAGAATTCGAAAAGCTCAATTTGTTAACTTGTGGCACTATTTTTAAATTGGTGCAGTATCAGATAAAGAAGATGTAAATATATCACAATATTTTGAGGAGTGCTTTGAATTCATTGAAGAAGCTAAGAGAAGCGGTGGTGGTGTCTTGGTTCATTGCTTTCTGGGAAAATCCCGGAGGTAATCTTTTTRACACTATGCATGAAACAGTTATCACATTATGTAGCTTGGGCACCTTGTTGTTTCTGATTTGTTATTTTAATCATTACCTAAAAAGGCATTTTATTCATTTCCTGAAAACAAAGCAACATTTTGAGTAAGTTAGCCTGAAGCTTCTCTCTGTGGTTTTGGATCCTTTTACCAACAGGAAAGGATATATTTAGTGTCTTAAAATGGTTCTGCCATTTTAACATAATCAATCATAAGCTTTAATTCATTGGTGCTAATSAGGAAAAATTTCTGGATTTAGTATTCAGGAGATGCCAAAAAAGAGAATTTTGGTGAAGTGATTTAAGCAACTGGAGGTTGTATGTTTATTGTTTGTGAGAACTGCTTGACAATTAGTCTTGATAGAATGTAAAACATCTCATTTTACTTTATCTTCGAGAAGCTATCATGGACACTATATTTGCAACTTAAATAGCAAAAATGCTACTGGAGAAAGTTGTGGGGTTGAATTGATTATGACTTTTGGTGCCAAAGAGARGATAAACGGGTTCCAAGTTATATTTTATACATATTTTGCATGGCATCCGTGGTAGTAGATATTGTACTGTTTTGCTATGGGCCAATCGCACTGCTTCTTGTAGCTATGGTTCATTCCAAGAAGACAGGAATCACACAGAATCTTTGAGGTTTTGGATTCATTTGGGCTGAAAATCATTATCTAGCATTGTTGACATGCAYGAATTTTATGTTGTGAAACATCATTTTGGTTTACTTAGAATTAGAAAGGTATTAGGAAAAGGAAGTTAACTAGAACGGCAAAAATGTCACCTCATGTAACGTTTCATTTTTTTTTTTTTTCCTTTCTTAATGGAATATCCTTTCTTTTGTGGGGTTGATGTAAACTAGGCAATGCCTTGGACTATCACATTAATCGTTGCAAAATAGTCATCTTTTTACTTTTACTTCTTTAACTGTTAAAAATGATGAAACAGAAGAAACTGAGATTTAAATCATTTGCCTTACAGTGTAACTATAGTAGTTGCATATCTGATGAAAAAGCATGGTATGAGCGGAGCTCAAGCTTTGGAACATGTAAGAAGTCGAAGGCCAGAAGCTGGACCTAACCTTGGTTTTATTGCACAGCTGCAGACCTTGGAGAAAACTCTTCAAGGTAATCTTAGATGTTCAATAACAATTATACTGACTTGGACAGATACTGATACTTTTATTCTTTCTTCAGGCTAAGAATGAGGTTTTATTTTTTTATTTTTTTCTTTTTTCTTTTTTCTTTTTTTGGTGGCTATTCTTTCAATTTTTACCTCATAGATGGCCTTATGCGCAACACAAATTATTCATAATCCTATTCAGAACTAGAGAAATTCAAATTTGAAAACAAATCCAAGTGGCATTATTCACTTTGTTAATATGTAACGGAGAAATTGTAAGCATGGGTGAGGGAAAATTTGTTCCTTGTAGTTTATTCGTCATTCTAACACACACACACATATATATGTAAAGTATAAATCTCATAATAGGAAAGTTCCTAATTAATCAATCCCTGTAATCAAGCTATATAATTTCCTATTTACATGTATACTATTTACAACCCATAACAAAAATAGAAAAGCTATATGCTCTTGCCTAGCCTTTAGCATATAGTGTGTTGTTGTTCTTATTTTTTATTTTCTACGGCGCCCTTTGGATGCATTAGGGTTTGGTGGTGATGTTGGGATGACTTAAAGTTGACCAGGTGCTTGGTTGGATGTTARGTGTGGGCAGGAAGGTTCTGGTTTGATTTGATCTGGTGGATGATAGTACACAGAAATTTTTCCTGATTAGCACCAATGAATTAAAGCTTATGATTGATTATGTTAAAATGGCAGAACCATTTTAAGACACTAAATATATCCTTTCCTGTTGGTAAAAGGATCCAAAACCACAGAGAGAAGCTTCAGGCTCACTTACTCAAAATGTTGCTTTGTTTTCAGGAAATGAATAAAATGCCTTTTTAGGTAATGTAGGCGTGTGACGTTTAAAGACAATCCGATGATTGAGTCAAACTTGTATATATGAATGGAAATGTAATGAATAATATTTAATTCTTTTCAACTTCAGATCCTTAGATTTACCATGCCAAAGGAGTTGTTGATCATATCAGTGAACTTGAGTATCTGATCATCATACTTCCAATATCATCTTATATGTATATACTGCTGTAGCTTATTCATCTTTTGCATCGTTTATTTTTTCCATCACTGATCTTTGTCATGTCACTGATATGATACAGGGACTGCAAATGAACAGCAGCACTAAAGTTAGTTTGGTAATTAAAGGATCAGGTAAAATATGCCTAGAGAAAATGCCAGCCAAACCCTGATTCCCAACTACAGAAAATTCCAGCAGCAAGTTACATTTTGAAAATGGTTCAGAAGGTGGCAAGAATTGCCCATCTGATGTAACTAAACCAGCAAAAGACTGGAATGTTCCCKTTTCTCATCGTATCTCTACTAAATTCTGGTTTGAATTTTTGACCTCTTCCATGACAACCCCAYCCCCTGGATTATACTAGTGGTGATTTCCKTTTATACTTTCTTTATCATAACAAAGTGTGTCTGGGGAACTTTTGTCCAATGAGCCTATAGTTGTTGCATGGGAGTTTTTCAACTGGGTCCTCCATCAATATGTAAAATAATGTGATTGTGATTTGTGACACGGGCTACAAAACTCGAGGGGCATCAGGCGCTGGAATTATCAATAGGGCCCATAAGGCTTTGCACAGAGAATCGACTACCCAAAAGTTGGTGAATTATTGGTGGGCCTCCATTCTATACTAATAACTACACTATTAGGGTTTCTCATTCATTGTAAGTGAAAACATGATACCTTTGTCATCAGGGGTTACATTAACTGGGTGGATTCAATAAGAAATGAAATTTCTCAGCACCATAACATTGAAAAAATTGCCTAATGTTTGCAAAATATGTTGTTATTCTCATCCATTTTGGGCGATTGCTCATCRGTAACCGGAATAATTACGATCCTTTCTTCATATTAGAGTTTAGACGATTTTTAATATAAGTAAAAAATGTTCATGTAACCTAAAGAATAATCTTCATTAGCTAACATTTTTTTGGGTAGTATGTGTTGGCTAATCACAAGGTGTCGAGTTAACATGAAATTTAATCCAAATGAAAGAAAAAAAAAAAAAGGAAAAGGAGAGATGCATAAGGTGGTATATAGATTATGGTGGAGATTGAGAAGAGATGAAGGACGGAGCGTGGCAAGCATGAAGATTGCAAAGGAGCAGGTAATGTGCATGAAGAAGAWGAGAGTGAACACAGCCCTTCTTTTATCTCACGCGGGAAACKACGTAATTGTTCAAAGATCATAAACGTGAGATGTTAATATACACACACAAAAATAACACAAAATACAAGAACAAGAGAGAMAAAGATATGTTGAGAATGCTGAGAAAAGGAGTAAAAATAATTCACCTCACGAGACTGCAACACTTAGCATTTAATACCAACCTAGACCTAGTTACAGATATCCCCCCACCCAACAACACCCCGCTTCCTTCCTACTGCTCTAGATATTCTTGATGTGTCCTTGGCCTATATATATAGAGAGATAGAGACAAACAGACAGAGTAAGAAAACAATTACCTGTGACAAAGGAAAGCATGCCAACCTGAGATCTTTTGTAAGCAATTCCAAGTTAAGCATGTCTCACATAGCTGTGGAGAGAAACAGGAGAAGACAAATGAATGAGCATCTCAAGGTCTTACGTTCCTTGACACCATGTTTCTACATTAAGCGGGTATTCTTTTTCCTTTTCCATCTGCTATCTTCTTAGGAGTAGTGTTTTATATTTACTATTTGAARATCTATAACCACCATCGATCATACCATAACTTGAATCGTATCGTAATCGGCTGATTTCAAGTAGTTTTGGTGGATTTGAGATCAAACTTTGTGTTGTTTTGTGATGTTAAGGGTGATCAAGCTTCGATCATAGGTGGTGTGATAGAGTTCATCAAGGAGTTGCACCAGGTTCTACAATCCCTAGAGGCGAAAAAGAGAAGGAAGAGTCTGAGTCCTAGTCCAGGACCTAGTCCAAGGCCAGCACTGCAGCTAAGTCCTCAATCTGAACGTTCATATGGGCTTGAGAATTTTAAGGAAGTTGGAACATGTTGCAACTCTCCAGTGGCAGACGTGGAAGCAAAGATAGCAGGATCAAACGTTGTCCTGAGAACTGTTTCTAAGAGAATCCCTGGTCAGATTGTGAGGATTATCAATGTCCTGGAGAAGTTTTGTTTCGAAATTCTACATTTGAACATCAGTAGCATGGAAGATACCGTTCTTTACTCCTTTGTCATCAAGGTAAACGGCTTCGCTTATATAATCGGATGTTAGTCTGCTCATATCAAAGTCAAAGCATCTTGATGTAAAAGATGTAAAAGAAGTAGCATCTCTTTTATGTTAACCCACCGAAACGGACTGCTACCAAAGATGTAAACGAGCCTAGTTGAACAAAGTGCATGCCTGCGTCCTTGAGCTCAACTGAGCTGAAAACTCATGGCSGAGTTCGGTTCAACAAAAGTAGCAGGGATGAAAGGCTGGTATCCAAGGCCTATATACCTAGCTATTTCAAGATGCAGAAGCCAAAAGAAGATCTTCACTTTATTTTACGAAGCGTATAMGAACCCAAAGGAGAAAAAGAATAATGCATGGAGGTAAATATATGAACACAAGTAACAAGCTGATCAAACAAGATAATCAATTTAATCGGGGTTAATTCATGCAACAGATTGTGCTACCCATGTTTATAAATGAAACAACTAATCAAGATGGTGGAGACATCTTGCAATATGTTGGTTGAACCTATATAGTAGAAAGTAGAAACCCTCTGATCAGAACCTTATTCTCTTAATTTCTTTCTATCTCAATGTTCTCACCTTTCTTGACGATTTACATGTTACAGATAGGGCTTGAATGTCAGCTGAGCTTGGAGGAACTAGCAATGGAAGTCCAACAAAGTTTCTGCTTAGAAACTGTTTATTCCAAGGAAACAGAAATGTAGGCTGGTGATAGCTAGGCATTCCATGCCCAAAAGGTTTCATGCCTGCAGCAAGAAATGCGCAAGTTCACGCTTCTGTTGATCAAAATATGCACTTCATCATAGTCGATGAAGTATAGCAAGTTAGTAACAGAGAGTAGTGTTCTATATAGATCAATCAAGTACCCTCTCTGCACTATTACTAGTTCTTTCCTTTTCTACACAGCAATATATATAGTTACATATGACAAATGTGGATTTTTCTCAATCATTCTACATTAATGTATCACCTAGCTAGGAGGTTAAAAAATGATGATCATATAACCCTTCACCACCATAAGACATCAATGACAGCCAAGTTGGAAATCATTGATTTATCTTCAAAAAATAATCATTAGGTAATCCTGGTAAATAACAAACCTTAAAATAACCAAATACTAAGAATTAGTTATTGCTCTAAATTTTCACAAAATGTCGCCAAAGATTGCAGTGAGAAAGGAGATTAAGCCTTAATAAACCAGAAGCGGACCAGGATCGAACTCCAAATCGCAACTCTTGCCACTTCAAATAAGGGTTCATTCGGCCAGATTCTTGAAATACTTGCGGGTACATGAATCCAAACAAGATCTAATTCCAGCTCTTCTAAGCTGATTTTTTGCAATTTTCATCACTTAGTTTCTTCATTTTTATATTATTAATATGTAACATTAGTTCAAATATACCTAGTCCACTGGATCACAATGCTGAGAGGAACTTATTAAAGACTAATTAAAGTTTAGATTAGGTGATTTCTAGTGTAGAATATAGAAGTAAGAAATCAAAATTTTTAGTGAAAATAAATGGAACTTCCTGCTTCCTGATTAGCAAATACACATCTCAAATGATTGGGCCAGGCGGTCTGAGATAAAGGCCTCAGTACATTATGGCCCCATATAAGTGAAACAAGTTCAACTAAAAAGACATACACCTAGTGGCTGGTGGTGCCATTCACTAAAGCCCATTTGAACTCCAATCTTCTTTCTAATTTTTACAACCCTCTCCCTTGAAACAAAAAATGAGGGAACTCAAGCTTTCGAGCTCGGTGATTCATATTTCTATTTAATCTATGAAGTTTGGCCTTTGAAGAGTAAATTTCTAGCTCCGCCACTAATTTTGAGAAAGGAAAAAAAAAAAAAAAAAGGTATGTGATGGTAAAGAAAGGATGAGTTTACTTAGTTTTCTTGATAATAAGTAAGAAGGTGGCTGTTTTAGCAAATTGGCAAAACATGTGTGTGGTCTAACCAATAGCAGAAATAAAAGGTAAAAAGAGCTGATGGGATTAGCATAGTATATAAGCTTTCATAAAATTGGTGACTGCTTTYGTCTTCTTTTTTCCASAGAAACCAAATCCTAGTGGTGCACTTTAGTAGTACTATTTTGTTACCATAATTATGAACCCCTCAACCCCACCYTAGCTATGGCTGCTCTTCTTGTTAACAAGATTATTGAGCATTGGACCCACACAACACYAGAATTGATAGATGCACATCACACCATTACAAGGACTATTGTACCCTCATGATTGCTCAGTCACATGAAATTAGTAAACATTGTGTGTACCCTTTACTTTTGTCAATATTGTCATTCCTCACATGTGCTCTGTAAATATTTTTGTTTGGGGGCTGATCATCTTCTTGATTCAAACAACCCCCGCCCAAGCCCCCAGAAATAGCTCACACATGATGGCTATTGAGCTATATCACACTTTGAGGATGTCACTGGTTTCTTGACGCTTTTTCAATCCATTTTTTGACTGAAGAGCTTGAACCCACATGATATGTGTTTCTATCATTTGGACTTGTAAGTAAACGTTCCTCATTTGATAATGTTCCATTCTCTTTTACCTTGTCTTTGGTGAATAATGAATCCTTGATAACATTCAGATTGGATCGATAYTAAAAACAAGTTTATACTATTCAACTATTAAAACTTAACTCAATTCAGAAGAATTATTGATTGCTTTGAAAGTCTTCTGCTCATCAAATGATTATGATTGTTCCTCGAACAGATAAACTAGACTAGGTAGGCTTTATTTTGAAAATTAGAAGGTATTACAAGGAACTAAACTTGTCTCAATTTGATTGACCTCTTTTACCTATATCCATGAGAATGCAAGTAGGTGGGTCTTGTTTGGTTAGTCCATCAAAGAACTTATATCCACTAAAAGGCCTATAAAAGTTAGTAGGATAAACATGGAGCATTAGTTATGACAAATCCATTTTGATGAAACTCTCTATCAAAAAATAGGGCTGAAGAGATAGGTAGATCATATTCTTTAAATGAGAAAGAAACACTTAAAACCAACCCTTTAACTAACAAATTAAGGTAATAATTCAATAATCAAATACTTAACTATAAAATCATAAAAGGTTTAGAATTTACAAAGATTCTTCTCTTTTGGAGTACCACAATGAAAGGAAGAAGCAGAAGAAGAAGGAAACTTTGATGAACACAGACTTATATAGTTGATCAATTAAAGTTCAACAGGGCAACACCATGAGTTGAAATGAATCAATTAGGTTCAAAATTCATTGAAGAGCATAAAATTCAAATATACAGGTTTGTACATCTTGCATTTTAAATATTTCTTTTKTTTTTTAAAATATGTCTCAAAATTGTATAAGTCTAGAGAAAGACAACATGTTAGTGCAGATATTTTATTTTAACTTTTCTACAAAAACTTGCTATGGATTAAAAGTTTAATTATTTACAAGAGGTGACAGTAGAAAATAAAAAATATATAAGTGAGTAAGTAGGGGGGCATTTTGGGAATAAAGTGAAGATTCAAGAAGCCAACATCAATAAAAGGGCTCCTCTTTTAGGTTTCCTAACTGCCTTTGAGTGAGTTGGAGGAGAAACACGAAAAGGGTTTGACTGCCAAACGTTCCGTAACTGACACCRTCCCTTGCACGTGATCTATCACACCCCAAGTACATCACCACGCATCATCACGCCACGCGTACAAATTATTGTCAACACAAATAAATGCATATTTCTAGTTCAGCCAATGATCTTTACATAATTCGCAATCTAGTCCCTTGAACTATATATTCCATCAATTTTCCTCATCCAAAAATTCAAATTTTGCAATCGGTACCATTAACACTAGTCAGCTTATGGTAAAAAGGAAGTTGTGAAAATTGGGCCCAGTTTATTGGACAAAATATTACACTATTTGACATTTATGCCCTCCAATAAAGTAGCTCTTGAAGAGTTCGTGTGTTCATTCTGCCATTTATATCAAATTGTTGGATGACAAAAGAAATTGAGGATAGTTTTATAAAATAGTAAATAGTAGAAGGAGAAAAACGTCATTTCGGCTAAATGGATAACATTAATATTAATTTACTCAAAGACAATTAAAACTGGTGAATTTTTTAATAAAATAAAAAAATCCAGAGTATAGAGAAGCACATGGACGCGGAAGCGGCGAGAGTAGTGAGTAATAATGACGATGCGTGAGTCAGGAGATAAGTGGGTCCACCAGTGGGACCCATATCGGACCCACCCTACAAACAAAAAAAGATTCCGTCTCTTCACCAGAGAGACTTGTTAGGTGGGACCCTCATCCTCTGACTCACTTCCCTCACTGTACCAGGCAAACGGACAATTTTTGCCGTTAATGAGCTTCCGTCATCGTTCTTACTTTCTCTACTCTTTCTCCTCATTACCCTCGTCCGGGTGTTGTATTTACCTTCCTGTGTTTCCTTTACCGTTTTTAACCATGGTGGCTTTACTCGGCTTCATTGGCGGCTTGGCTCCGTCTTTTTTTTTTTTTTTTCCCCCCTCACCAGTTTTTCTCTGACTCTTATTCTTAAAAGAGGGGGAAAAAAAAAACTTTTAAGTACACAAAAATTTTAAAAAAATTAAAACTGGGGATGAGTTTTTTCTTGTATGGAAAAAAACCAGCTTTTTCTCCATAAATCACATTTAATGATTTTGTTTTCTTCTCTTCTAGCTAGATTTTATTAAATAGTGACAAAATTTGTAAACTTTTTCATGCTGCGAAAACAAAAAATACTTGTATTTTATTTTTTTTGCGATTTTTATTTTGTTTTTTCAAAAAGAAATAGATGACTAGCATTATTATATTTGACGAGAAATTACTCGAAGGATTTATTTAAAATGTCAATTTAATTTATTATTCTTATCGGGTAAAAAATATTTATATCGAAAACTATATTCAAATTTCGTATATAAACAAAAAACATTTCTCATGTAGAGTTCATTCGATCTAATAATGTAATTAAGAGMTATCTAAATTGTAACTTGTTAAAAATTTTATAAACTGTTTAAAAAGGAAATATTTACCTTCAAATTTTCACCACTTCAATAACAAGTAAAATAGTGAAGACTCCCCCCAAAGAAAAGATCAATTTTACATGTAGATCCAATTTTAAAACTTTTAACCAAAAGCGGACTAGTGAGAAAACCATGGACACTGCAATCAAACCCGACCATTTATTGAATCGGGTTGGAACCGGACAAGTTGAATACATATCACTGAATTTTTATTTTCTTTTTAAGACACGATATTTTTATATGAGTGAAATTAATTATGATCAATTTAATATTGGAATTGAACATTAGGAGNTTTGCAAAATATGTTGTTATTCTCATCCATTTTGGGCGATTGCTCATCCGTAACCGAAATAATTACGATCCTTTCTTCATATTAGAGTTTAGACGATTTTTAATATAAGTAAAAAATGTTCATGTAACCTAAAGAATAATCTTCATTAGCTAACATTTTTTTGGGTAGTATGTGTTGGCTAATCACAAGGTGTCGAGTTAACATGAAATTTAATCCAAATGAAAGAAAAAAAAAAAAAGGAAAAGGAGAGATGCATAAGGTGGTATATAGATTATGGTGGAGATTGAGAAGAGATGAAGGACGGAGCGTGGCAAGCATGAAGATTGCAAAGGAGCAGGTAATGTGCATGAAGAAGAWGAGAGTGAACACAGCCCTTCTTTTATCTCACGCGGGAAACKACGTAATTGTTCAAAGATCATAAACGTGAGATGTTAATATACACACACAAYAATAACACAAAATACAAGAACAAGAGAGAMAAAGATATGTTGAGAATGCTGAGAAAAGGAGTAAAAATAATTCACCTCACGAGACTGCAACACTTAGCATTTAATACCAACCTAGACCTAGTTACAGATATCCCCCCACCCAACAACACCCCGCTTCCTTCCTACTGCTCTAGATATTCTTGATGTGTCCTTGGCCTATATATATAGAGAGATAGAGACAAACAGACAGAGTAAGAAAACAATTACCTGTGACAAAGGAAAGCATGCCAACCTGAGATCTTTTGTAAGCAATTCCAAGTTAAGCATGTCTCACATAGCTGTGGAGAGAAACAGGAGAAGACAAATGAATGAGCATCTCAAGGTCTTACGTTCCTTGACACCATGTTTCTACATTAAGCGGGTATTCTTTTTCCTTTTCCYTCTGCTATCTTCTTAGGAGTAGTGTTTTATATTTACTATTTGAARATCTATAACCACCATCGATCATACCATAACTTGAATCGTATCGTAATCGGCTGATTTCAAGTAGTTTTGGTGGATTTGAGATCAAACTTTGTGTTGTTTTGTGATGTTAAGGGTGATCAAGCTTCGATCATAGGTGGTGTGATAGAGTTCATCAAGGAGTTGCACCAGGTTCTACAATCCCTAGAGGCGAAAAAGAGAAGGAAGAGTCTGAGTCCRAGTCCAGGACCTAGTCCAAGGCCAGCACTGCAGCTAAGTCCTCAATCTGAACGTTCATATGGGCTTGAGAATTTTAAGGAAGTTGGAACATGTTGCAACTCTCCAGTGGCAGACGTGGAAGCAAAGATAGCAGGATCAAACGTTGTCCTGAGAACTGTTTCTAAGAGAATCCCTGGTCAGATTGTGAGGATTATCAATGTCCTGGAGAAGTTTTGTTTCGAAATTCTACATTTGAACATCAGTAGCATGGAAGATACCGTTCTTTACTCCTTTGTCATCAAGGTAAACGGCTTCGCTTATATAATCGGATGTTAGTCTGCTCATATCAAAGTCAAAGCATCTTGATGTAAAAGATGTAAAAGAAGTAGCATCTCTTTTATGTTAACCCACCGAAACGGACTGCTACCAAAGATGTAAACGAGCCTAGTTGAACAAAGTGCATGCCTGCGTCCTTGAGCTCAACTGAGCTGAAAACTCATGGCSGAGTTCGGTTCAACAAAAGTAGCAGGGATGAAAGGCTGGTATCCAAGGCCTATATACCTAGCTATTTCAAGATGCAGAAGCCAAAAGAAGATCTTCACTTTATTTTACGAAGCGTATAMGAACCCAAAGGAGAAAAAGAATAATGCATGGAGGTAAATATATGAACACAAGTAACAAGCTGATCAAACAAGATAATCAATTTAATCGGGGTTAATTCATGCAACAGATTGTGCTACCCATGTTTATAAATGAAACAACTAATCAAGATGGTGGAGACATCTTGCAATATGTTGGTTGAACCTATATAGTAGAAAGTAGAAACCCTCTGATCAGAACCTTATTCTCTTAATTTCTTTCTATCTCAATGTTCTCACCTTTCTTGACGATTTACATGTTACAGATAGGGCTTGAATGTCAGCTGAGCTTGGAGGAACTAGCAATGGAAGTCCAACAAAGTTTCTGCTTAGAAACTGTTTATTCCAAGGAAACAGAAATGTAGGCTGGTGATAGCTAGGCATTCCATGCCCAAAAGGTTTCATGCCTGCAGCAAGAAATGCGCAAGTTCACGCTTCTGTTGATCAAAATATGCACTTCATCATAGTCGATGAAGTATAGCAAGTTAGTAACAGAGAGTAGTGTTCTATATAGATCAATCAAGTACCCTCTCTGCACTATTACTAGTTCTTTCCTTTTCTACACAGCAATATATATAGTTACATATGACAAATGTGGATTTTTCTCAATCATTCTACATTAATGTATCACCTAGCTAGGAGGTTAAAAAATGATGATCATATAACCCTTCACCACCATAAGACATCAATGACAGCCAAGTTGGAAATCATTGATTTATCTTCAAAAAATAATCATTAGGTAATCCTGGTAAATAACAAACCTTAAAATAACCAAATACTAAGAATTAGTTATTGCTCTAAATTTTCACAAAATGTCGCCAAAGATTGCAGTGAGAAAGGAGATTAAGCCTTAATAAACCAGAAGCGGACCAGGATCGAACTCCAAATCGCAACTCTTGCCACTTCAAATAAGGGTTCATTCGGCCAGATTCTTGAAATACTTGCGGGTACATGAATCCAAACAAGATCTAATTCCAGCTCTTCTAAGCTGATTTTTTGCAATTTTCATCACTTAGTTTCTTCATTTTTATATTATTAATATGTAACATTAGTTCAAATATACCTAGTCCACTGGATCACAATGCTGAGAGGAACTTATTAAAGACTAATTAAAGTTTAGATTAGGTGATTTCTAGTGTAGAATATAGAAGTAAGAAATCAAAATTTTTAGTGAAAATAAATGGAACTTCCTGCTTCCTGATTAGCAAATACACATCTCAAATGATTGGGCCAGGCGGTCTGAGATAAAGGCCTCAGTACATTATGGCCCCATATAAGTGAAACAAGTTCAACTAAAAAGACATACACCTAGTGGCTGGTGGTGCCATTCACTAAAGCCCATTTGAACTCCAATCTTCTTTCTAATTTTTACAACCCTCTCCCTTGAAACAAAAAATGAGGGAACTCAAGCTTTCGAGCTCGGTGATTCATATTTCTATTTAATCTATGAAGTTTGGCCTTTGAAGAGTAAATTTCTAGCTCCGCCACTAATTTTGAGAAAGGAAAAAAAAAAAAAAAAAGGTATGTGATGGTAAAGAAAGGATGAGTTTACTTAGTTTTCTTGATAATAAGTAAGAAGGTGGCTGTTTTAGCAAATTGGCAAAACATGTGTGTGGTCTAACCAATAGCAGAAATAAAAGGTAAAAAGAGCTGATGGGATTAGCATAGTATATAAGCTTTCATAAAATTGGTGACTGCTTTYGTCTTCTTTTTTCCASAGAAACCAAATCCTAGTGGTGCACTTTAGTAGTACTATTTTGTTACCATAATTATGAACCCCTCAACCCCACCYTAGCTATGGCTGCTCTTCTTGTTAACAAGATTATTGAGCATTGGACCCACACAACACYAGAATTGATAGATGCACATCACACCATTACAAGGACTATTGTACCCTCATGATTGCTCAGTCACATGAAATTAGTAAACATTGTGTGTACCCTTTACTTTTGTCAATATTGTCATTCCTCACATGTGCTCTGTAAATATTTTTGTTTGGGGGCTGATCATCTTCTTGATTCAAACAACCCCCGCCCAAGCCCCCAGAAATAGCTCACACATGATGGCTATTGAGCTATATCACACTTTGAGGATGTCACTGGTTTCTTGACGCTTTTTCAATCCATTTTTTGACTGAAGAGCTTGAACCCACATGATATGTGTTTCTATCATTTGGACTTGTAAGTAAACGTTCCTCATTTGATAATGTTCCATTCTCTTTTACCTTGTCTTTGGTGAATAATGAATCCTTGATAACATTCAGATTGGATCGATAATAAAAACAAGTTTATACTATTCAACTATTAAAACTTAACTCAATTCAGAAGAATTATTGATTGCTTTGAAAGTCTTCTGCTCATCAAATGATTATGATTGTTCCTCGAACAGATAAACTAGACTAGGTAGGCTTTATTTTGAAAATTAGAAGGTATTACAAGGAACTAAACTTGTCTCAATTTGATTGACCTCTTTTACCTATATCCATGAGAATGCAAGTAGGTGGGTCTTGTTTGGTTAGTCCATCAAAGAACTTATATCCACTAAAAGGCCTATAAAAGTTAGTAGGATAAACATGGAGCATTAGTTATGACAAATCCATTTTGATGAAACTCTCTATCAAAAAATAGGGCTGAAGAGATAGGTAGATCATATTCTTTAAATGAGAAAGAAACACTTAAAACCAACCCTTTAACTAACAAATTAAGGTAATAATTCAATAATCAAATACTTAACTATAAAATCATAAAAGGTTTAGAATTTACAAAGATTCTTCTCTTTTGGAGTACCACAATGAAAGGAAGAAGCAGAAGAAGAAGGAAACTTTGATGAACACAGACTTATATAGTTGATCAATTAAAGTTCAACAGGGCAACACCATGAGTTGAAATGAATCAATTAGGTTCAAAATTCATTGAAGAGCATAAAATTCAAATATACAGGTTTGTACATCTTGCATTTTAAATATTTCTTTTATTTTTTAAAATATGTCTCAAAATTGTATAAGTCTAGAGAAAGACAACATGTTAGTGCAGATATTTTATTTTAACTTTTCTACAAAAACTTGCTATGGATTAAAAGTTTAATTATTTACAAGAGGTGACAGTAGAAAATAAAAAATATATAAGTGAGTAAGTAGGGGGGCATTTTGGGAATAAAGTGAAGATTCAAGAAGCCAACATCAATAAAAGGGCTCCTCTTTTAGGTTTCCTAACTGCCTTTGAGTGAGTTGGAGGAGAAACACGAAAAGGGTTTGACTGCCAAACGTTCCGTAACTGACACCRTCCCTTGCACGTGATCTATCACACCCCAAGTACATCACCACGCATCATCACGCCACGCGTACAAATTATTGTCAACACAAATAAATGCATATTTCTAGTTCAGCCAATGATCTTTACATAATTCGCAATCTAGTCCCTTGAACTATATATTCCATCAATTTTCCTCATCCAAAAATTCAAATTTTGCAATCGGTACCATTAACACTAGTCAGCTTATGGTAAAAAGGAAGTTGTGAAAATTGGGCCCAGTTTATTGGACAAAATATTACACTATTTGACATTTATGCCCTCCAATAAAGTAGCTCTTGAAGAGTTCGTGTGTTCATTCTGCCATTTATATCAAATTGTTGGATGACAAAAGAAATTGAGGATAGTTTTATAAAATAGTAAATAGTAGAAGGAGAAAAACGTCATTTCGGCTAAATGGATAACATTAATATTAATTTACTCAAAGACAATTAAAACTGGTGAATTTTTTAATAAAATAAAAAAATCCAGAGTATAGAGAAGCACATGGACGCGGAAGCGGCGAGAGTAGTGAGTAATAATGACGATGCGTGAGTCAGGAGATAAGTGGGTCCACCAGTGGGACCCATATCGGACCCACCCTACAAACAAAAAAAGATTCCGTCTCTTCACCAGAGAGACTTGTTAGGTGGGACCCTCATCCTCTGACTCACTTCCCTCACTGTACCAGGCAAACGGACAATTTTTGCCGTTAATGAGCTTCCGTCATCGTTCTTACTTTCTCTACTCTTTCTCCTCATTACCCTCGTCCGGGTGTTGTATTTACCTTCCTGTGTTTCCTTTACCGTTTTTAACCATGGTGGCTTTACTCGGCTTCATTGGCGGCTTGGCTCCGTCTTTTTTTTTTTTTTTTCCCCCCTCACCAGTTTTTCTCTGACTCTTATTCTTAAAAGAGGGGGAAAAAAAAAACTTTTAAGTACACAAAAATTTTAAAAAAATTAAAACTGGGGATGAGTTTTTTCTTGTATGGAAAAAAACCAGCTTTTTCTCCATAAATCACATTTAATGATTTTGTTTTCTTCTCTTCTAGCTAGATTTTATTAAATAGTGACAAAATTTGTAAACTTTTTCATGCTGCGAAAACAAAAAATACTTGTATTTTATTTTTTTTGCGATTTTTATTTTGTTTTTTCAAAAAGAAATAGATGACTAGCATTATTATATTTGACGAGAAATTACTCGAAGGATTTATTTAAAATGTCAATTTAATTTATTATTCTTATRGGGTAAAAAATATTTATATCGAAAACTATATTCAAATTTCGTATATAAACAAAAAACATTTCTCATGTAGAGTTCATTCGATCTAATAATGTAATTAAGAGMTATCTAAATTGTAACTTGTTAAAAATTTTATAAACTGTTTAAAAAGGAAATATTTACCTTCAAATTTTCACCACTTCAATAACAAGTAAAATAGTGAAGACTCCCCCCAAAGAAAAGATCAATTTTACATGTAGATCCAATTTTAAAACTTTTAACCAAAAGCGGACTAGTGAGAAAACCATGGACACTGCAATCAAACCCGACCATTTATTGAATCGGGTTGGAACCGGACAAGTTGAATACATATCACTGAATTTTTATTTTCTTTTTAAGACACGATATTTTTATATGAGTGAAATTAATTATGATCAATTTAATATTGGAATTGAACATTAGGAGTAGGCGACGTGTTTGGCTGGATTATTGAAATTGAAATGATACATACAAAAGATATAGATGGAAGTGCAGGCWTTGGATTTTAGCATAAGAGGGGAGGCATGGGGAATGCAGGCAGTGGGCAACCCCAMCATGTGATATTCTGCTAAATAATACCTCGGACATAGAGCTTTGAATGTAGAATTCCCCTCGGAATTATCCAAACAATTACTYACTTTTTTGACTTTGTATCATTCAGTTCATTATTTTAATCCCAAACAATCACTTCCTTTCAAAACAAGCTATTACCACACTCCTTCAATCTTATTACTATGTTATTCGCTGCTCCACATGTGCCCTCCTGCCTTGTGTCTCGTTTTTCTTATTATATTTCTTTTTTTACGATATAAAATAGTAATAATTATATCAACAAAGGAAATGATTTGCATACTGGGAGTGTGACATTATTTAACTATTGCTCCTACTTTTTATTGTGTGCTATTTTTTAAATTAAACTTATTAGTTTTTTTTAATTTTAAAATTCCCTTCTTAATCTCGAAGATGAGGAATAACTGAGGTCTAAGTAGCTATTCTTGGTAAATCTCGACAATCAATGATTCAATATTTCATTCCTCAAAATTATAARAGTTTTCGATATATTCTCTTAATTTTAAATCTTTTAATATATTATCAAAGAATACGTATCATGTTTTGATTGATCTAATTAAATTGAAAATGTAGAGTAGAAAATTTACGAAAAGCTCTCTAACTCATTTACTGACTTCTTTTAATTTTGTTTCCACTTAAATGGATAAATTYGTAAAAATAATAGGTCGTTTATTAAAATAATGTTTTTATTTTTTTATTTGAATGTCCTTAAATTCATCCACCAAAAATTAGTTTCTTTTCTTTCCTAATAAAAATAATTATTTATTGGTAATGTGGATTTGTTGCCAAAAGGTGCAAGTATAGAATTTAGAGTTTAGTAGGTCACTAGTAGTAGCTATTACGTAAATCGAGGGAATTACCAAATAAATTAGGGGACAAATCAAGTTTATGTTGGCATTCCGTGTAAGTTTTGCACTCGTTCCTTAACCGAGATTAAGATAGCTATTATCACACATTATCATATCTTAATTAAGTACATTTAGCTAATATGGACAAAAGGGGGAAAAAGACACAAAGATTCGTCCAAACATTCAGTTTATAATTCTTTTAATTTTTTGTTCTTTTCAAATATTAATTACAAATCAATCATTTATCCGTTACTGAAACATATTTATTTTAAAAATCATTTTTAATTGCATCGATAAGGAAAAAAATAATTTTAAAAAACATGTCCGTGGCCGGTTCATTAAAGATTTTTTATTTAAAATACCGGAGAATATCGTTAAAATTAAATTTATTTGCATTTGCTGGAGATAATTTTGCTGTATTTTTCCACTGTTTTTTATTATTAAAAAGCAAGAAATGATTAGACTTGAAAGTCCATCTTTTTGCAAAATTATCGAGTAAGTGATATTTTTGCAAAATTTAATCATTTCATATCATTCAGACAACTAGTGCCGTTCGACCAAATGTGTTTGACTTTATCAATTAATGAATTCTTCTTTTAGTTTGGTATTTTTTAATACAACAAATTAATTCAAATTTAACGTGTACTTTATACGTAAGATATAACGATTTTTATTTAAAAATATATTTAATTCTTACTTTTTTTTTACAGGGTATCGCAAATTTTATTTTAATTTCACGATTTACTTATTATTTGTGTTAAGAAATCGAGATGCCTTGCTACTTCACTAGCTTTGGTTCTCTCGAAAACCTTAATTATATAATATTGTATAGGCCAAATGTGAATTATTCTATGATTTTTTGGTTTTTTGTATCCATAGGACTATCAATTCAAATGTTTGATCTTCGATTACAGAGGTTTCACATTAAGATGGTCATTTCATAGGAGAATATATGAGGTTTTCTATGAGCTTGTCCAGGAATCATCTAAAGGGAGACAGCAACCGATACATGATTTCCCTCATTTAAGTATAGTAGCCAGCTGAGCAGTGACAGATCTAAGGGATGGCAAACGGTGGTGGCCGCCCCCAAAACTTTTAAAATTTTCATTTATTTTCTTAATCAATAAGAATTTTACTAAAATTATTTTGTATAATTTATTCTTACCTTCAAATATCCCCTTGACATTTTAGAATTTTTTTGATAGGATTAATGCTTTTTAAATTTATATAAAATTTTATCTGAAAAATATTATCTCAACTCTTTAATATTTTTTTATTTACTTTTACCTCTTCAAAATTAAATTTTTGGCAATGGATTCCAATCTTGTAGAAGATGTTCACAATTTCACCTTTTAACAACATAATCATATGGTCATATAGCATGATTTGGTCAAAAATTATAAAACACATAAAAACAAAAAGAAAAAGAAAAAGCACGTGAATGAACATAACTATAACTGAAAAAGTCATCAAATGAACAGCTTACGAAGGCCAGCTTTTGTTCATCTTTCTTTCAACTTAATCAAACTTTAGAGACAACTCTATGTAATCATTTCCGGGTGCTATCTATTCTTGCTATTTCTCTTCCTCATTTCCACACCCCAAATGGACCTTAATTCCAACTTTCTCCAATCTTTAATCGGATCCGAAATCCAAAATTCGATATCCGTAAAAAGTTTTTATTAACTAAAGTCGAATACTTTATTAATCGATTTACATGTTTTTTAAAATGTGTTACATATATTGTCTTTTGCATTTTGAATTGAAATAGACGTATATCAAATTATAAAGTGTTTTTAATTAAATACGGATAAAAGTGTTTATCTTAGATGCGAGTCAATAAGTTTAGTAATTAAAAAATGACGAGAAATTCATACTTACGAGGTCTTACTATTTATTTAAATTTTCAAACTATAAAATAATCATTTTCTCGTATGAAGAAGTGGCATCAACAAATGACTAACTTTCAAGCTTTATCCGGGTCCTTTATATAGTAGCAATAGTAGTCAGTACACAATGTGTAATGCACAATTTGCAACCATGATTGCCAATAGAGAAACAATTCATGAATGTTCAAATCATGTCTTTCCACTATGAATTTTCAAATCATGGTCACTATCATCCTCATTTCTCCACCACTTAGGATAATCACATTTCTCTNAAAAAAAAAAACCCTTCTCTCCCTTCAACTCTTAAATCTAGCTTATGTCTTGTTGTCCATATTATAATTCTTTAATCGAATGAAATACATCTATAGACTATTCAAATCTCTTGGAGACGAATGATGGTTTTAAAAATGAGAAAAGAGAAATTCTTTTATAAGTATTTTTACAAAAAGAAGCAAAAAATATCTTAAATCAATCATTATTGACAAGCAACATAATAAAACACAAACTTTTTTGCCTATTGTCTTTTTTTTGGTAACTTTTTGATAATGAGGCTACCCAAAAAATCTTTGAATTTTTCTTTGTTTTGAAGAATTAGATTTGAAGTTTTAGAAATTTCAAATATGATGATGGGACATGAAATGGCATCACACCATGTATTGGATGTGATAATTGACCCTTATAGTGTTTGGAAAAGGAAAGAAATCCAACAACTCAAGACTTCATATCTCCCTCCCTCCAACATCTCATAAGTGACTTCAACTGTTCTCTCTAGTCAACTTGCCAAAAGCTCACAAAATGCCCATATCATCGTGGTTTCCCCTTTTCTTAGGTGTTGCATTATTGATATAGTCGGATCAAAAACCCTCAAGTTTACATAACTATTTAGATATATACATTTGATGTTCGATTCTCATGAGAAAAAAAAAAAAAAGGAAAATAGAAGAGCAGATAGATAATAATTTAATAATCATAATTTATAAAAATCGGACAATAACTCCTTAATTTAGTGCTTACAAGAGAAAGGAAAGTAAGAAAAAGTCTAGACTAGGCTTTGAATGTAGGGAGTAATATGAGAATAGAAATGGTAGTGAGGTCCTTTATTTGGCAAAAACAATATAAACTAGAAAAAAATGAAAAAAGTAATTGTGAGACTCGAGGTTACGTACATTAGCAAACGTGCATGTTAGCAGAAAAAAGAGTGGCCTTTTTCCCGCCGTCCGATGGAAGCTCCATCATTTCTTTTCATCGTTCGATGGTACGAAATTACACCATTATTTATGCTTCTTTTGCTTTTTTACCTAGTAGTAGGTAATAATTAAGGTTTAATGGACTTTTTGTTTTGTAAGAATGATTCTTTCCCTTTCCCCAATAATAATTTATTTTGTACAAAAACCCCCTTCAAATTTCAAGTAATTCCAAAAATGATTCCTTAGACTTTACTATTTAACAGGGGGAAGATTGTGCGCGAAAATGTAATTATATTATAATTACATCTCTTTCTTTTTTGGCAAACTTTTGAAGAAAATTTCCCCTTTTTCACCCATCATTTGTAATTTGACACTTAATAATATGAATAATGTTTTACTACTCGAACAAGGTCGGTTAATTATTGAATGCAATATAAAAAATAAGGGTTTGAATATGGAAATTTGAAATAACAATTATCCGTCAAAGAGCTTTGGATACAACTCTTGAATCTGAAGTATATATGTGACCTAATCTCGATTGCTTCAAACAAGTTTTTTTTATTTTTTATTTTTAATTCAAAAGTTCTTTAATTATTTTACAATTTTAACTTTTGATGGAATTGAAGACTAATATTTTGAAAAAGTTAATCTTGGAAATGCTTCAATTTAAAAATAATTAAGCAACCGAGAAAATATAACCGATATTCAATTTGAAAATACTGGAGAAGAAGAAAGGGAAGAAGCTGAGTTGAAAATAGAAAGCTGGGCCGAAAGAATAGAAAAGGAAAAGAAACAACTTCTTTTTTTTTTTTTTTTTTTCCAATCATGATGATATGTAAAGTAATATCTCTCGACCCTTTTGCCCTTTTCCTGGAGCAAACAAAGCTCTTGATTCTCTCCCAATTTTCGGCCTAAATTACTGAAAAAAGCTGAATAATTAAAGGAGAATTCCTACATAATACTAAATTTTTATATTGAAATATTTTTTCTTTGTATTGTCCCCTTAGATTCCTGAATTGGATGGGAAAACTATGCATGGACCTTTTTTTTAGTTGAATTATTTTATTTATAATTTTTTTATTACAAAAGAAATAAAGAAGCTACTCCACCACCAAAGCTTTTATTTGCTTTTCAACGACCAAATTCAATGTTTCTTGGCCGATATATTGTCTTCATTTACTATATTATTTTAATTTTAAATTCTTTTTTATTTTATTGAAGAAATCTTAATAGATTCCCATTCTTATATTTATTTATTACAATAGGAAATTATGCTTATTATGGTAGTTCCTTCTTTTCCTTAGGAAAAGATATTTTAATTGGTGAAAGTTAAGATTAAAATATATATAAATCATATTTTAACAAATAAAATTTAAAAAAATATGTAATAAAAAATATATTAGAATCCAAACAATAAATATTCTCATGCACCCTTCGAACCTGCTCCTCAAGGATCACCTCTCTCATCTTCTTGACAAGTGTTGATGGCAGTCATCTCCACGTGTTCACAACACTGCTACGTGAGCGTGTGTGTGTGTGTTTCTTTTCGATATTTCTTAATAAACCCTATAATTTAAATCAAGTTGATCAGTTCTAATATGGGYATTGGAGCTTTCAAAAACTCAAAATACACGTCTTCATCCACAATAAAATAATAATTTTAAATATTAATTTAGTTAATTTAACCCTCTTGAGTTGAATTAATCGAATCCTTTAAACATTTCTTTCTAAATGTTTAGGAACTAAGCGGGAATTTTTTTTTTTAAATTGTTTGATTTGTCAAAAGAAATTAAAATACTACAAATATATTCTTAGATTTTTTAAATTGTACCTTTATGATGTAATAGTTTACAAAAAATTTAAAATCTTTAATTTTATTAATATTTTAAACATATTATTTATTCTAATTCGTATTTTTAGTGTATTTTGGTATAACGAGAGTTTTATCATTAAAATATATGTTCAATAAAACTTATTTATTTCTGGCATTCGGGATATGAATTCGGACTCATCAAATAATAGAAAGGAGAAAGCAAAACGAAGAAAGTGGGGATTATTACACAAAGATTGCTATAGTAATTATATAAGCACAATTGGAACTATGAATCTATTATCTTCTTAATTTTTTTTATGAATTTTATTCTTAAAATATCATATAAATAAAATTAATAGTCTTTTGAAATTTTTAATACTCCATTAACAAAGTAATTAATTAATATTCACTGTGCATACTGCGTAGCACGAGAACGTATGCTAGTTATGTTATGTTTAAACAAATTTACACAAAGGGGGAAATTAAAAAAAAAAAAACTCGATACTTATTTGCTAAATTTGCAGGCTTCCAACATTAATTTACATCTCAATAATTAATAWATAATATTTAGAAAAAAATTACATTCCCATATTATAAACTCTTACATTTAAGTCAGAGTCATTTTTATTCAAATAATATATGTTCAATAATTATGATATGAATTTAATCACTCATCTTAGTTTATTGGATCAAATTAAAATCTGATAAAAAATAATGCGAGTAGCATATCTAGTAAACTTATTTGACTAAGTTGGGTCAAGGAGTCAAACAAGTCCTTTGATTAGTTTAGTATCCAAAATTTAGGCTTTAGTTTTTCTTTTCTTGATTTCTCTTTAAATTCGATATTCTCAAATCGGTGATATTAATATGAATCTAACTTGGATTGTATTCATTCGGTCTTCATAAGTAAAGTCGAACATAATACCTTATTTTAACGAAGCAGTTAGTTTATCAATCATTCCAAACTGTTTAATTAGCTTCAAATCTAAAAATTATTGATTTAGGATTGTGATCAATTATATGTGTTCTTAATTGGTCTGTTTGATTTGTAATTTATTATAAGCTCTCGATTAATTTAGGAAGCATAAACTTTCAATTGTTCGATTTTTTTATTATATAAAAATTTAAAAAAAGCATTCCAAAAAGCATCTCTAAATTAATTTTTCTCAAACGAAGATTAAAATTGAAAATRGTTGGACTTGAAGGCATGGACAAAAAATAATAGCAGAGAATTCTCAATTGAAGAAAAAGAAAAGAAATAAAAAGGTCTTATTCAAGTATTCAAAAGCAGTACAAGCAAGTGCCAGGTTGTAGGTTGAATCTATCACAACCAATGAGAGACAAGTGTACCGGTTGGAGTTAACTGCGACTGCTAGTCTGCACCTCATTAAATGACTCCACTGCTGCAAACTTCATTTATGCCAAGGTATGGAATATATTTCACATCATCTCTTATTTAATATCTACCGGATTTTTTTCTTTTTTCTTTTTTCTTTTTTTTATGACCTAAATGTCACTCTCTTCTTATGTAACATACCCATCCTTCAAAAGGGCACATCACAATCAATATGATCGAATATCTGATTTATAATATAACTTATRGAGTATTAGTATTTGTCTTCAAAGGAGAAGACATTGTTTTAGGAGTGAGTTTAAAAAAATTAAACTTTTAAAAAAATAATTATACGAAACAAATTCAAATCTGAATAATATTAAAAGAGCTTAATTTAATCATTGTCAAGTATCAATGACAAGTTAATGCGTCAGACCTCAGACCTCAAGCCTGCTAGTAATTAATCACATATCTCAAATGTGGAATTTAAAAAAAAATTGATTGACTCAAAAATAATTTACAAATTTTAAAAATATAAGAAAAGAGGAATTATAAGATCTCAAGTGTGTGTGAGAGAGAGAGAGAGAGAGAGGGTCCATGGATGCACCTAAAGAAACAGAAAAGTACTTCTAGAAAACAAAAAGTACAAAGGACCTACATATTCACTGTCTGTGATTAGACAATTGATATGGGTCCCATCCCCATCTCTCCCCACATCGTCTTCATAATGTACCATASTTATACTGCTAACTACTGTGTAATATCGTGAGACTTATGCACTCAATCCAAGAGGGAGGAGGAAGAAGATGAAGAGGAGCATGGCCATGGCGTTTTGATGCGCTTTCCGTTGATAAGACTACACCATTACCGGAATTCGTGTCGGGTGTCAAAGCCGTCGGATTTTCCAAGATGTAGTAAAGTAGTTAGCTTGTCTTTGTCAAACGTTTTCTTCCCTTTCCTTTACATACTCGGATGTTTTCTCGAACTCTAGCTTATAGCTCCACTGTTAAACTGTCACTACAAGAAAATTTCACTGCCCTCCCAACCCCAAGTGGCCAATGGGAAATTTGGTTTTTCACCATGACTACGTTATACATGCATAGATTTGGTATAGCTTCAAAACCTGCGCTCTTTTTTACCTTTTTATCCATTAATATCAATTTATAATTAGTGCGTTGGGTGGCTCTGGCCCATCCCTCCTCTCCTTTAGTGGTGCCTGGCTTTTCCCTTCACTAGTTTGTGCCTTCCATTATTCAATCACTTGGACACACGAGTACCCAAAATTGATGAATTTTATATCCTCACTCAATCGCGTATTCGAATCGGGTACTCGAAATAAAATTCAATCCAAAGTTTATTTTGCNAATTTGGTTTTTCACCATGACTACGTTATACATGCATAGATTTGGTATAGCTTCAAAACCTGCGCTCTTTTTGACCTTTTTATCCATTAATATCAATTTATAATTAGTGTGTTGGGTGGCTCTGGCCCATCCCTCCTCTCCTTCAGTGGTGCCTAGCTTTTCCCTTCACTAGTTTGTGCCTTCCATTATTCAATCACTTGGACACACGATTACCCAAAAATGATGAATTTTATATCCTCACTCAATCGCGTATTCGAATCGGGTACTCGAAATAAAATTCAATCCAAAGTTTATTTTGCTTCAAAATATGAGGCCACAAACAAGTGTCGTCTGCTTCTTATCAAAGAGATGTTAAAAGATAGAATTGCAGGAGAGGATAATGGAAGCACAAATAGTCAACGTAGGTGAAATTGTTTATAGATAAAGAAGTACAGTAATGAAAGAGAGCAATTTTTGGCAAAGAGCAGTGGGGTTTGGTTCTTCTCAAATCCCATTCCCAAGTCAATTTTATTTCTGTTTTTCTTCAACATATAAACATCATATATAAACATCTCATTATCAGTTCTCACCCGCCCAAAGCCCACGGCGACCACCACCCCCATCACCACCATCTCATTCTCTTCCTCGATTTCTCATATACTAGTTACTATCCTATCATGACTTCCTATACTAAAAACTCAAATCTAAAAACTGAAGAAGATTATAGAAGGAAAAAGACTAAGGATCAGAGGGTAAAATTCCACTTTCTTGTATATTATCCCATCATCAATGCTAACCCAGTTCTTGAAACCATCAGCAATGGCAGTAAGTTTTGAGTCCACCTTCTTCATCACTTCCAACAGTTCCTCCAATGCCAGCATAACAAGAGCAGAGCAGATTCACATCACATTGCAGCTTGAGGTGTTCTCATCGCTAAAGGCATGGTAATGCTCGCCGGAGGGAGGGTAGGGGTGATAAGGATAAGTTGGGTACGGCGGCAAGTAGTTCACTGCTGGCGGTGGCCGAGCATACATCATTGGCTGAAACCTCTCGTTGCCATTAGCCCTTTGTTGGTTCATCATCATGGCTGCCATTTGTTGCTGCTGGTAATAGGGGTTTCCAGCCATCATCTCAGGACCAGCACCTTGGAAGTAGCCACCTGCACCAGCTTGAGCACCACCATTCATGGCGGCAGCAGGTAGACCTTGAACCGCGGCCACATTGCTCATTTGACCCATTGGCATTTGACCCATTGGGCCCATTTGGCCCACTGGCATGCTCCCCATTTGGCCCATGTTACCCCCACCATTCATTGCCATCATGTTTGGCATGCCCGGAGGCCCATCATTCATTTTCTTGGCCCCATTAGCATTAATGMTACCATTACCAGCGCCACCACCACCCGGGCCACCACCACCATTGCCATGGTTGCCATTCTTGTTCTGGTTTTGACCGCCACCGCCGCCGGCATTTTTGCCTTCTTGGGGCTGCCCGCCGCCGTTCTTGCCACCCTTTTGAGCTGATCCACCACCTTGATTCTGATTGTTGTTCCCATTACCGCCTTTTTTACCACCCCCATTGTTACCCCCGCCCATGTTCACCTGCACAGGTATATTTCCACCACCGCCTGCTCCACCTTTCTTCCCATTTCCTCCACCATTATTTCCCGCACCATTGTTACCACCCTTCATGAGCTGCTGGGGAGGCTGCCCATTCAGAATGGCATTCATCATGTTTGGCTGCATCCCCTTAGGCATACCTTGGGGCATCATCCCCTTGGGCATCCCTTGAGGCATCCCCTGGGGCATCATCCCCTTAGGCATGCCTTGAGGGTTGCCCATTAGGGSCTTCATCTTGTTTGCAGGGGCATCATCAATTTCATCCTCCAGATCATCGTCTTCAAAATCATCATCGTCCTCGTCGTCATCGTACTCGTCATCACTCAAATCCTCATCCTCAGGCAGGTTAAACTTCACAGCCTTCTGGTTCGGATCCTTGGCATTGAAAGGAGGCATTTTGAGGTCCTTAAATTGAGGCAGCTTCATACCATCCTGCAATGCTTTCAATTGCTGGAGTTGCTGTGGATTGATGCCAGGCATGCCCTGAGGAATTTGTCCACCTTTTGGCTGCTGCTGATTGTTTCCACCCTTCTGACCAGCCTGACCTTTGTTTTTCCCACCTTTGCCACTGTCAATTTGCATATTCTTGAACTGGTTGTTGAGTTGGTTTTGCTGGTTGTTATTGGCCTTTGGAGCCCCCCAGATTTCTGCATGTTTCCCACTTTTTGCAAGCTTCTTAATCAGTGTATCTGGGTCTACATTTCCTGAAACTGTGACCTTCCCCTGCTCTGAATCAATTTGGGTGGTGTAAACCCCTATCAGAAAGACAAAAGAAAAAGAACACATATAACAATCCSTTAGCAGAAATTCACATGGCTAAAAACAAAAAATTACAGAAGTTTAGAATTAGATTCAGTACCAATGTTGCATTACTACTTTTGGATATTCCTTGAAGCAAGCCATGAAGTTAGAAGAATAAAAATTGAGTCTTGAAATAAAACGTACCATCAATCTTCTGCAAGATTTTCTTGACTTTATGCTTGCAGCCATCACAGTGTATGTTGACTTTAAGCACACATGTCTGCATGCACAAGCAAAGCCAGAGAGATAGCAGAGTAAAGTTGCAAACTTTATCAATTACCAGKCAAATAAAAAAACCCAAAAGACAAAAACATACAAGTAAAATCAAAATTAACTAGAAATAAAGACACAGWATMCACTCTGTTCTATGTGACAAAGTGAAAAGAAAAGAGAAATGTGGGAAAAGAACCAAAGAGAAACAGAAAATGGAAAAAAGTTCTGAAGGATTTTGAGTTCAACTCAAGCAAAGCCTCCAAAAGCAAAAGACATTAAACCACAGATAGAGAAAGATAACCAATTGGAAACAAAGGAAATGCGTACATCCAAGCCAACATTTATGAACATACCTGGATCTTCAAGAACTCCTCTTTACTCATGTTTCACACACAAACAGAACAAAACAGAAGATGATAAAATAAGGAATGAGTAATGACCCTCCAAGGTAGGTAGCTTGCTGGTAGATCTGAAAGAACTAAAACAACATAACAATGGCACTGAGGTGGTGAATTGACATGCAAAACTCCAAAAGGATTCTCTCTTTCTCAGTTAGCACAACTTCTTTTATGGGTTTTTCTTAAAACAAACAACACAGACTAAAATGTGAGGAAACAAATGAAATGGGCCTGAAATGCACTGATTAAAGAGAAGAGTTCCAAGAGAACTTTAAGGACAAGGTTCAGCCTCTCACTCCAAGAGAGAGA
>MEJB01000003.1:3007585-3028677 GCA_001752375.1 Rhazya stricta | reverse complement strand
ACATATAATATGGAAACAAGTAGACAAACGCTACAATATAATTTTTTTCTATAAGAGCTTTGAGTATATTGTGAATGGCAATATCAAATTGCTTAATCTTTGTTTGCTATGGAGGTAACTCTTATCTCGAATCCCTTCTAAAGGAGGTGTCTGTCATAGGCTCAAAGAGCCTCAGTTAATAGACACACAGATACTAATAAATAATAATTTTTTTTTGAGACTGTGAGACACACGATGGTTGAGGTCCGTAATTTTTGAGGGTGTGTGATTAAAAACATTGCACACTTAGAACCAATGTATAAGCCCATTGCTGAAGTGTTCGAAACATTCTTGTCGCTCGAAAGCTTTAACAACAATAGGGGTCGATTAAATCTAATAGGATGGATGGGAAATGGAAGGTTGCATATTGGAAGAGCTCGCTCATTGAATTAAATATGATACCGACCATGACCCTCATATAGAGCTTACGAAGTCAGTGGTAGGAGATACCAGCATGCTGAGTATATAGTATGATTAAACAGCCGTTGTGAGGAGGAATGAATATTCGCATGAACACACCAAATGCTTGAATGCATCAAACTAAATTTTCAGTTAAAAGTAGGCAGGAAATTAAATAATAATACTAACTTTATCTGAACTTACAATATTTAATAATAGAGATTATTATTTGTCATAAATATGATTTATACAAATACTACATATTACACTATAGGCCCTACAATCTCCGAACGAAAGTGGACAAGAGTCCACAATTTCCACAACCACCCATTGCGCAAGTATGTCCGCCAGAAACACACTACCTTTTTTTTACAGTTCGGATAAATTTCAATCATTCTACAAGTAGCAATATACCTCTTTTTGCACTATGAAGGGTACTCACGGGACGTGTACTGGCTTGCCCAAGTCACCAGTTTGATTCACACACACCATAACCATATCCAGGAGACTATTCCAAAGTGGATTGGGCTATGCAATCATGCCACTAAGAGAATCGGTAGAGGTTGGTTGCAGACTAAGTCCAGCCCGACCTCTCAGGAATGCCCCCCCCCCGAAGCCTCCTATGTGAATGGCATTATAGCACTCAGAACTGGTGGATGGATACTCAAGAATCAGATCACTTGGGAGAATTCCTCGAGACGAGGTTGCAAGGAGTCAAATATGCACATTCCCTCCAAACTCCTCAAAATCCGCCACACATCAATATAAATGCAGGCCATCTCACCCACTTGGAGAGTGCTTGTTGAAAACATAGTGGGCTCATTTTCAGGATATGAAATCAAGTGAGTAATTGGAAGTTGACAGGGTAGATTTCATGATTGATCTTGTCCCTAAACAAACACCGAACCTTCAGCATTTAACATAGGCTTGAATAATAAAGAATAAGTTGTCAATGCAGTCCGTCAATGACACATTGAACGACGTAGAGAGTATGTCTTTGTAAAGAACACTACATCATTGTGAATCACTAAATATAAAAATTTAACTGGTGAATATCTATGTTAGTGGTATATTCGTATAATTCCAAGAAGCACTCATTATTAGTTGGAGGTGACAATATTCAATGGAAAACATACTTGCTTTGTCCAAACAGTGAAGAACAACTATTCAAATTTGGGGGCCTCATACATTGTTACACACATTACCCATCTTGTTCATGATAATCTCGAGGTACATGTTAGTGTCATTATTGCTGAGATCCAAAAGTTGTTCGGATATGGTTGCTCTTCAAGAAAGGGTGGAATGCTAGAAATATGGACATACAAGTAGTTTATGGGGATTGGGGTACAACATTTAGTATATGRAGGCTTTGCAAGATTGTAACCCAAGAACAATTGTTAGATAGAAATACCACCCGAAAAGCACCAATATACAAAAATATTTGAATGGTTATTCTGAGCTGTTTGATATGACTATCGACGGGTTTGAGCACGGCCGACCAATCATTTTATGTGGATGACACATTTTTGAGAAGGGCTTATCATGGGATTCTTTTGATTGCTAGCACGTAGAGTGCAAACAATCATGTGTTTCCCCTAGCCTTTGTCATTGTAGACAGAGAGTCATCTGACAGTTGGGGGTGGTTTCTGCTATTATTGAGACGTTATGTGATCAGACAAAGACAAGTTTATTTAATTTCAGATCATTACAAGGGTGTACTTCATACAATGCACCGAATGGGAGATTGGTAGCCACCATTAGCAGTACATAGATACTGTTTGCATCACATCAAGACCAATATCGATGTAAAATTTAAGAATAGAGACTTGTCTAATCTTATTTATAGTATAAGGGTGGAACCTAATCAAGCGAAGTATAATGCAGTCATGGATGAGATTAAGCTTCAAATACAAGCAGTATTTGATTGGTTAAATGCAATTGATTGTGAAACGTGGACATTTGCATATGATGAGGGGTACATYTACGGATGCTTGAGAACTAACTTATCAGTTGTAAAACTTGTTAAGTATTTTTAAGATCATCATGAACAAGCAGCTCATAATAAACATCCTTTCGCCCCTAGGATATGGAAGAAATTTTTTGACAATGAAAAGGGATCTCGTATACATACAATGATGTAATACAATTCTTATCTTGGTTTGTTCAGTGTGAAGTCAATACATAGAGCAGATGGAAGGGGTAACAAGATCTACATCGTTGAGATGAGTGAAAAATGGTGCAGTTGCCATGAATGGTCTGTATATGGAAGTCCTTGTTCCCATGCTTTTGCTGTGTGCCGTCATCGGGTTTGGCAAGCGGGTGAGCTTGTTTATGATGTATATTCAGAGGTACACTATCGGAAAGCATATATTAAAATTTTTTGCCCAGTTTCACATGCTTCGTTTTGGAGACCTGCAGCACTCAACTTTATTCACTATAAGGAAGGGAAATTCGAAGGGCCGTATTCAAAGTTTAAGCCAAATAAGTGATGCGAACTATCGATACCCCGATTCTCCTCAAAGTTGTGAGAATTGCCATAGAGCGGGTCATAATAGAAGAAATTGTGCAGGACATCGTCAAGAAGAATCAAGCACTTAGTTGATGATTTTATTTTATTTGGCATATGATGTTGTTGCATTACTCTATATTGTTGAACATGCTTATTTCGTGACTATTGTAAGTTACTTTCATGGCTATGTTTCTTTTATGTTGTTTAATGTTCAATGTTGTAATGAATCAGACATTATTATATTGTTCGATGTTGTTTTATATAAATTATGAGCTTATTAAAGTCAATTTTGGTTGGTATTTATTGAATGAAAGGAACATCTTTAGCATTTTTCATTGTTTATGGGTTTCAAAATGTTGTAATATATAGATTGGGACAATTGTAGGTTATTTTGATCACCTAGTGAGGAAAAAACATGTATTTTGAAGTAAAACGCCCCTAGAAATCGTATCTTCATCATACTAGAAGCGCTATTTTCACGATCGTCTTCCTTGGATTGAAAACGCCACATTATATGGTGTCTTTGATTGAAATGAAAAAAATCACAGGAATGTGAAGGCGCGGGTAAGTGCCATCTTCGACTAATAAAGGCGCCACTTGTACTGGCGTCTATGTCGGAATAGCTGAGACCACAAAAAGTTGGATCACTCACAAATATAATCCAATAAAACAGGTCAATTGGGTCAAAAACCCCAAAAGGGATGATGAGACGACTTTTCTTGCATTAAAGGAAGTTATATTAAGTTTGAMAAGAAAAAATGCTTAAGAAGCTTCAAGTATTTTCTTGAAATAGAAGTAACTTGGCCGATGAAAAGTATTTCAGTCACTCAAGATAAGTASATCTTACACCTACTTAATAAAACTAGAATGTTGGAGTGTAAACCTTCAAACACCCTATGCATCCCACTGTTAAAATTGGAAGGAAAGATGAATCCTGWGGATAAGGGAAGATATCAGAGGTTTATCAAAAAATTGATGTATCTTTTTCATACTTGATTAGCCTTTAATACTAACTGAGTATGMTAATCCAATTTATGAACAATCCAATGGAAGAGCATCTTGAGATGGCGTACTGCATTTTGAGGTATCTAGACATGATACCAGGAAAATGTCTTTTCTTCGAGAAGTCATTTAAAATAGGCTAGAAGTCTATGCAGATGCAGGTTGGGTGGTTCCATCACCGACAAAAGATCCAKTTCTTGATTTMTTCCTATTTTTAGMGTAATTTGGTCACTTGGRGATGCAACAAACAATCAATAATAGCTCGTAGTAGTGTAGAAGTAAAGTCTAGAGCAATGCTCATGAAATTTGTAAGGGTATATGGCTGAAGTGGATCCTAATAGAACTTAGAATTGAACATGAGGGCCATGACAAACAAGCTACTACRAGCGTTGCTAAGGATCATGTCCATAATATCCTTAGGGACATGACCGGTGGCAAACGTTAAAAAGTAAAGATCACGATGGCTGTTAGATAATATCAGTTGATTTCCTTTGATCTTTGACTTATAGGAACGGAGTTAAAGAGGTTTGGTAAGTTCGAACCATATTCCTACATCACTATTTATATTCTTAACATTTTTACGAGCCTTTATTTATGTCACTCCATCACTTTTCGCGGTGGAATCAGTGGTTAAATGCACGTGCGTTCCATGTGCCAACTTATTGAAGAGAAAATTTATAATTTCTTATCCAATTTCATTCCCCAACATCTTTCTTCATCATCTAAGTATTGCACTTGATGGAACTAATGCTTCAATGTAACTTGACACGAGTTCTCATTAGTAGCTTATCGTTCTCCATCTTCTGCAAATTGAAGTTCATCCGTGTCCATTTTCTCTCCCAACCACATCTCGTTATCCTCGAGTGTCTCCCATGCTTTCCTTCTTTTGTAAAAGGAGAACAAGGATTTACAATATTTCAAAGAAARAGGCGCCTTGCAATAGTTGTTGTTCTTGTAGGCTAATCGAATGCTTGTCCTAGATATAGAGTCCATTGAGTTGAAGTTAACTTTTCTTAGTCCAAGTCCTTTCTTCTTTCTCCTAATTCCTGTGGGGTTCGGTAAAGAAAGAATTTGCTCCAATTCACATAGAATCAAAGTGGACAAGTCCAATTGTAGATCTAATCTTCCTTGGCTAATGTCTACCTCTCTCTTTCTTACACAAATTCCTTTTTCTTTTTTCTATCTGCCTAGCTTTTGTAGATTTCCTGAGAGCAATCCACAAAAATTCCARGAATCCCTTGGTGGATAAGTTTGACAACTCAACAACAARGAGGAATTTTTAATTTCTCGTCTGGTGGATATGAACCATTGTAAGGGGCCAATAAATATTCAAAAGGTTCBAAGAAGGAATACCTGTAATAGTATTTCAAATGATGACAGGTGAAAAGTGGTGGCTTACGACAGTTATAGGAAGATGCAGTAGCCATGGCTGGCTGCTATAAAGAAAACAAGCAAGAAGAGAGGGGAGATGAGGAAGGAGAAGAAAGAAGAATAAGGGGAAAAATATTTAATAATCAAAATGCCCTTAAAAGATAATTTTGCCTTTCAATAAGTTAGCACATAGAAGGTACGGGCGTTTGCCATGTGGTGGAGAGGCATAAATAATGGCTCGTAAGAAAGTTAATAATATAAATAAGTAAAAGTAAAGTATAGAGYTATATTRAGAGATTTAAAATTTGTCTAGTGACAAAAAAACGTCTTTTTRCTTTATTATTATTTCCTTCTATATAARAGAAAGATTTTAGGGATCCTAAGTGTAAATTAGATAGTTCAATTACTTTATATCTTGCTATAATTTACCATAGTAAAATATCAAAAAAGAATAAACTTTCCCCATACCTATTATATATAGGACAACATGGAGGGAGGCCCAAATGCAGGGTTCTTCTTGATTTAATGGGTTATGGGCGTATATAATACAAGGTAAGCAAGACTCTAATATGCCACCTCAAATTGCAATAGAACCCATAGGCAAAGCTCAAATAGAACATACAAATCATTTATTCAAACTAAATTATGGGGACATTTTCATAATAATTGAATTCTTGAATACTTAAGCCTTGTGGTTATTATTTGTTAAAATGCTTTACACTATCTTTTCCAACCTCTAATTATTATGCTTCAATMACTAGGAAAACCTTGAGTTTGAGAATTTCGCACTAAGTATTAAAAGCATTGGATTAATTATTTAAATTGACGGGACTTAAAAATTTTCCTGATTACTCCATTTTTATCGCACTGAATACTTGAATGACTTACCAGCAAAATCAACTCACTGGCCACCTAGCTTGGCCTAAGGTAAAAAGCCACTGAACTATATGGAAGTTTTTCTTGTTTCTTGAGATGTTCTTTTCTTTTCATGCCTCCTTGCTTGGAAGAGCAAGGATTTGGAGGAATTTTTCCTGTTTCTGGGAAGAGTACTTTACTAGAACTAAAGTAAAAAGACTCTGTCCTATCCGATCTAGCAACACCCCACAAACAATTACTTGATAATCATCCTCGTCTTGTCCATACTTAATATTCCACTACTCAAATCTTCTCACTTCTGATGTGAGATTCGGAGCATTACAATCATATACTCACACTCCTTTCCTGTCAATTCATCGAAAAAGCGAATTGCCGGAAGCTTATCTTATGRTTGCAGGATGGAAATTACTTCAGAAAGTGATGTGTATAATTTCACAAAGAATGAAGATACACTTTGCCTTGGATCTTTTGTCCATGGTCTCAAGAAGAATAAATGCATGGGCAATTATGCATCCCTTTGCTATTTATGATCAAAGAATTACATGTGCAAACACATGGATTCAAGTAGTGATTGATTGTATGAAGAAGATTGATAGGGAAGGCCATTTATAGAGATCTATATCCCATAGTGTTTGCATTATATGGTTTCTTACCAACACTCACATGGCCTATACTGACCTCTTCAGCAGATTTAGTAGTTATAGGAAATGTACCACTATGAGAATTAAAGATGCAATAAATTGATAACCATTCAAGGGAGGATGTGAAACAGTTGATGAATCAAATCTTGAGATATACCACCATTCTGAATGTATATTGTTGCATTGCTTTTTCTGTAGTTGATCAATTTAAAGACTTCTGAAAAATTCAGAATCCCTTTTCTTCTTGGGGCAATGCAGATTCAATCCTTCAAGTAACCATGTTACTCGATCTTCTGAGGATGCAATATTGACGATTTGTAGAAGTTTTTCTGATGGATAATCAGATGTAAGAAAGGAAAGCCCTTTGCTGGATTAAAGGTTATGACCCAAACAACATGCAAGTTTGGCATCATTCACTGAGATATGGTAATCCCTAGTGAAAGAAACTGAGCTATAAATTTGTTGATACAACATCTTGAAAAGTCAATTAGGGATGTACTATGTACTATGCAGGCAGAAAGGAATCTGTAAGGATGAAAATAATTGACCATGGCAGCATAGATAGGTTGGTCCATCTGAGAATGACATCTCTTTTCACCTATCTTTTAGTTAGCTATGTGTCAAAAGATCTAATAGTTGGGAAGAGTACTTTTGGATTTAACTTCAGAAATCATTTGTCTACAATAAGCAAAAGGTAATATATCTTCTGCTTTTATGCCTTCACTCTCTGCACATAATACTCACTAGATTTTTCTTTCTCATCTTTTTTCTTCATTTTCTGTTTTCTTGCAGTGGTCATGTCTTTGCCTTTTTTATTTTACTGACCTAACTTTCAAAACATTGGTGACTTCTGCATGACGTTTGTTTTTCATCAGCTGTTCTGCAAACATAGGGATGACTACTTCCCTTTTGATTAGATTTAAGAAAGTCCCTCAACTTTTGCGTTATGATGCTTTGTTTTATAATCATTTCTTCYTTTGTATTTCAGAAAGTCAATAGAAAACAAGCATTTAGCCGTTTATGTATCGTTTATTTAGTAATTTGTAGTTTTTATAAATGTAAGGACTTCTCTTTTTCACGAAAACTAGCATTTACTCTTATTATCACCACTAATTACTTTGTATAGACAGTGATACATGATGTATTTGACCGCATGTTTCATTTCTAGGTAGTGAAATCTTTGAGTTTCTTACCTAAGATACGTGAGCAGTGTTTGGTATCAGCTCCCAATTGGTTTAAAGTGTGCGTCCGCTGCTCCCCTGCAAGGGGGTTGGGGTTGAAATGGTAGAAGTGCATTAATGATATAAAAAATATCAGCAAGACAAGATTTGTCAAGTTTCAAGAAGAAGATTGACAGAGTGCAATTGGAGGCCTAAGGAAGAGGGATAGTCCCAAGGRGAAGAATGAATAATYTATACAACACAAGTTCACAAAATTGCAGGGAAAATGTATCCTCTTGTGTTCAGTCAAGGCCCACCTGAGTTTTTGCAGTTGCAAAGTTTGTCTCTACCATTGCTAACTTCTATGGTAAATATTCTCACCCAGACATCCCGTTTTGGCTCTTTGTAAGACGGAATCAGAACCATATTCAAGATATTAGCCTAAAGCTCCTTCTRGCTTTTTTATTACTACACTAGAATATGTCACCTATCCCAATTAGACTTTAGCAAGTATAAAAGATTGCATCTTGAAGCTACATCCAAAGGCAAAAACAGTTCGAAAGTTACACCAAGAATTTGACTAGTAATGATGGCAACAGATGGGGTACCTCTTTAAGCCCCAGGAGGAACGGTTCGGTTAGTGATGGTAGTGAAACTCAATTCAGATGTCAAGTTGGAACTCAATTCCTTGCAGATTGACTCTGGTTTTCTAACAATGGAATTATTCTCTAGAGCCYCGCATAGTCCTGCGAAAGCAACCTRACTTTGGCGTTCTACTTCATCGGTTAACATCAGTTTAGAATGCTTTTCCTATATTACAAAAATTGAAAAATATTTGAAATTTCAATCAATAGATACTGAATTTTGACCTCATGAGCATATCTTTATTGGACAGGAAACAGGCAACGATTCTGATAAATACTGTTTGATTCTTGTGGAAGAGTTAAATCTTGCTAGAAACAAAAGAATTCTCATGTATTATTTATCCAGCTGTGGAAGACTCAGGAGCAATATCTTTCTGAAAAGAAGATAAATGCACAGAGATACTTTTGAAGGATTCTGATAACAACATCACCTGCTCAAAACCGACAATTATGTCCTAGGCTYCATAATCATTACAGGCATGCARACMACTAYTGGTGGTGTTCATCAAGGATGGTAATTTAAAGAGTGTCATTCAGGTTTGGTAGTAATGTGGAAAAACATGAGCAATTCTGCCAATCAGCGAGATCATGTGTATGCAATAAACAAGAGTCCTATTGATTGCTGCCAATGGAAACCTTGCATTTATGAAATTGATGTTGAAATTTATGAACTATAAACATGAAGAGATTCATTTTCTTTCTGATATAATGCAATGCTTGTTTTGTCCTCGCCGTAGCGGACATATGGTGGTCAGTACAAAAACAACAGCGAGCACTCTGGTTAACTTCTTCAGACGTTTTGTTGCGAAAGCAGACTGCGATTAATTGTTTTGATGAGAAGGATATTTCTCATTAGTTTAAACAATTTTGATCGAAGTGGGAAGGAACCCCATCCAAAAAATTGATCTTTGAAAACTGAAGAACCAAACCATAGTGATAGTTTCAACATTGTAAACTTCCTCCCATGAAATCTGTTCGTAATACCATGTCTTGGCACATCTCGTCCTGATCATTAATGCTGAAAGTGGWTATGCAGCTTCTCTTGTGAAATCGTGTTGTTCTGTTCATTGTTTCCATCTCTTTCTCTATCTGTTCGAGCATCTTCTTAACATTTGGTAGCTTAAATTGATTATCCACGAGTCCAGATAGCCATTTACAACGTATCTCAGATTGTCTGAAAATTTGCAATACTCTCAATGTGATCCACAAAAGCCTTTCGGAATGAATGGATGAGTTGCACCCGTGTACAAAGGCATCATCCCATCCATTTCTATGAGGCTCCGGAAAGATACGGAGGATTGTTCGGCCTCCAAACCTGGTTTTGTCATCAAATTAAGGTGAATATGAAGTATGGTTTTTTGCAATATGAAGAAAAGACATCTGTTAGGAGAATTGATTTCCCTGAGGAACTATACAAGATTAATGAGAAAGGCTCGGGAAGGATGGCCCTAGGCTTRTTTTTCTCATCAAAACTGGTAGCTAGAACCACAAGGACATCAGCCTCCAACCTGGTTTTGTCATCAAATTCAATGTCAAGAAGATGCTCAAACAGATACAGGAAGAGATAGGAGTAATGAAGAGAACATCCCGATTTTACAAGAGAAGCTGCATATCCACTTTCAGCATTAATCATCAGGTCGAGATGTGCCAAGACATGGTATCATAGCATATTTCATGGGACGGAGTACGTGGAGGAAAAACAGTTGGCTCGCTGAGAATATATACACATTCGATTAAAAAAAAGTATCAAAGATCAACCAAATCGTAACCAAACTCTAATTTTCTTTAACAAAGATATACAAAAGGTTGTTAGTAATAGGCTAGTATTCAAGTATAACAAGTTTCTGTTAATGCATCAGGCAGAGTTACATGGAATCCCAATATGGAGACATACAAGAAAACTTAGGATGATTCAAAGTTGATTTGATGAAATCAAACTTCTCCGGAAAAGAAGATTAGAAGTTCAGTATATCACATTTCTTAACAAAGAACTTGTTAGGTACATTATAGTTGGACTACAGCATTTGTAGTCTTAAAATCCCACAAGAGAAAAGTTTTACCAAGACTCCAAATTCACCAACACTAAACACACATACCTACAATGCAAGATTTGTAAAACAAACAGTAAACACTGCTCAACAAAAGTCCGATCTCAATTTCTTACGTACTGATATGCAGCCTTTCTGATGGTCTCTGAAGATTCTGATCTCAGAACAATCCCTCAAGTCCTCGAGACTAATATACTGTTGCTTCACCATCCTTGAAAAATCACATCCTGTGTCATGTATCCAGATGTATGGATGACATGTTTCATCATAGTAGTACAGCAAGCTCCTCATTCCTCCGCCTCCATTGCTGCCTTTTCCCTTCCCAGGCATGTAAGACTTATAAATGTTCTTGCATTTCAGTCTCTTTGATGATCCCGGTTTCAATGAATGAACTTTCTTCAATATTGATCCCACTCTTATCTGGAGCTCAATAGCTGTATCACTGAAATTCCAAATCCTTGTTCCAAGTCCTGTGACTTGCGTGTGATCACGACATCCATTGAAGCATTTTACAACCGAAAGAAGACTAATCTTCCTCATTCTATCTCCAGCACGCTAAAAATTCAAGAACCATGAGCTATATATTAGCAGTTAGTCAAGTTAGGTGGTATGAACTTTCGATATTCTTTCTGTTCTTTTGCCTATTCTGATCATTAGGTGGGGGTCCTTCAGAAAACTAATGCGGTCTTCAATTGTCACTCCTTCAATCAAGAGAAGAAATCAAAGAAAGCAGAAAGTTAATGTACTTGCTCGTAGAATTAGTATATATGAGGAGCCTACTGCAAACCATGCACTTTACTGGATGATTAACACTTGAGCAAAGAAATGGGATAAAGTCATTGCAGCTAACATTTTCTGAGCTTTGTTTATAGAGGAAAAAGGTGGGGAAATGGCGCCCACCACCCATTCAAAATGCTATGATGTTGCTTCCACTTTGATCATTGCGCTTTGGGCATTTGCCTTTCTGTTACACATTTCTTTCAAGTTTCATACCATCCATCTTCCCTTTCCTACCGTCAACAAAGCACAACAGGTGCGGTAAGTTTGTAGTCACAATTTTGTACAAGTACACAAAAAGCTAAAATTTTGTCACATTATAATCTTGCATTATTGAAATCTTTATGGAACTTTATGAATATCGCTATACAAATCTCACACATACATTTAACAAGAGATATGACTCACCAAGTGGTGAGTAAAACCAAGTTGAGTCTGGCTCTAACGCACCATCCATTTGGTGCACAGTAGTTGGTTGGTGTCATGGTTAGATTTTTAAAAGAGCTGAATAGAGAAAAGTGCAGTGGCTGGTACTGGTATTGGTGAGTGGTGATGGTAAGTAAACCATCAGCATTCTGGAATCGTATAAATAGGAGAATTTCAGAAGCCAAATTGACTAATACAAATACAATCCAAGGGCCGCAGCACCTCTCAAATAGCTCAGCAATGGCGACCCCTTAACATCAAGTCTGAAAGCAGTCGATTTTAGTTTCTTGTAGCCATGATAACATGCAAGTGTGGAGCTAGGATTTGAATGACAGGGGACACAACAATAATTTTCAAACTATTTCTTGGAGAAGGGGGTCGCCCCAGGAGCCTCTGCTCCGGCAACAATCAAATGCACTTCATCCTTAGTAGCGGAACCATGATTTAGGCTTGCCACAAATAAGCATTTCATTACCTTATTAAGACAACATAGGAAATTCAAGTATGCTGATAATTGCGCTTGAGATGCTCAAAATTGATGTACAAGAAATGCATTACAGCTATGAACTTTTACCCAAAAGTAATAAGGGAAACTTTTAAGTCCATTCTGCGCCGAAGGGCTTAAAGTTGAGATAAAAAGGCAAAACTTCTCATGGCTCGATGTTCCCCAATTGTCATAAAAAAAGATTAGAACATTTTTGGGACTGTGCTAAGACAAATCTGATGTCCTTGAAACATAGATAAAACCAATATGACTATAGCTCTAGACAGAGAATGAATTACACACAATGCCAGAGAGAAGCCTAGCATGAAATGAAATGAACAACCTTTATTATTTAGCTAATTGTTCTTTTTCCTGTGMAGTAGATTTGGCTCTTTGTGACAATGTCACTCTCAGATACATTTGAGAAGTAGCCTCATGGCAGTCCAGCCTATTTGTGTTGGATATCATCTTACTGTACAGACGAGGAATATCCAGCATCTTCGGGGAGATGCTAAACGTATAAGGTAGACATGTCCTTTAAAAGCAGGAGCAGTCAAAGAATCTACAGGGGAATAAAATCTACTTCTCGTGGTCATCTTGAGAGGGTTCCACCCTGATTATGAGCGGCTCATTAAGATGCCTAGAAGGATCAGCCACGGTGGGAAGCCGTGGGAATGGATCAATACCATCAAAGTCCTCATTTTCAGCTAATGCTTTCTCCAGAGCTTTCTTTGCTACTCTCGTTACACAAATCATTAGAATGACTGCAATTGCAGAGAAATGGAAAGTTATCATTTTGGATTCTATTCGTTTACATATCTCTCATCTCATGCATTACTAGAGAAGTAAATTCAAAACGAATGGAAAAGGCAACTATTTCCAATTAACCCGGTTAGATAGTAATCCATGCAAAAAGCCCATCTGCAATTCTGCTCTTATTTTCTTTTTCATCAACCTCAGTAAGAATTTCCTTAATCCAAAAATCCCCTACTTCCAAGAAACCAATTCCAAAACATAAAGGAAACTAGGAGGATAGATAAAACAAGAAATGAATCYCTCACAACAAGCAATTATCAATTATCAWTCTCCTTAATCGACCTTGCAATGTAATTACACTACCGTTCCTCTAACAAATTCACCTGGTCATAATACACCAAAGTTTTGACATATACCAATCCACTTTCATTTAAATTAATACAACTACTTTTTATTGGAAAGGATATCTAATTATCAGGGCAAGGATATTTACCTATAGGAGAATTAAAAAAGTGACGCTCTTTCACTCTAAGAATAAGTATCAATTTGGAAAGGACCTTAATAATCAGTACTTCYTCTACTGCTTAATATGAGCAAGTTGCATGGATTAGATTCAGATTGCTACTTTCCACCAAAAGTTCAGCTCTGGAGACACAAGACCTCTGTTTGTCTTCCTAGACTAGAATCTTTCTTTACCTTTTTCCCTTTCCATTCTATAATGTCTTTAAACATATGGGTGGTAAATTTAAACAAGACAAAAAGAAAAACATATTCATAGTTCAATGGAGAAGAAAACAGTCCTGTGACTCCAAAATTTGCAGAATAATTTAATAGCTCGATATAAAAACACTTACCAGAAACCAGAAGACCCAAGACAAGAAATGCCTGCATGACAGGAAAGAGAGTATTTTATCAAATGATTCCCCAGAGAGATAGTTACTTTCTTTCTGACTATTATTCTGTTCCTTCCCTATAATCTACTTTTCCCACATATATTCTAAAGCAACTTAGATATCCTCAGTGAAAGTTTCATCTTATTCTATTACATATGACAGAAAGGAGGGGACACTGATCCTCTAGGAAAGAGGGTCGTAAAAAGAATGGATCTCTTACCCAGCGGGTTTTTGAAAATTCACTCCATCCATGAGTTACATCAGAAAGATCCTTCAATGTTGTTCCAACATARACTAGCGCAAATGTAATTGGCTGCAGGAGGAAGATTAGTAAGCATGTAAGCAATCAGAAAAGCATACTGGTGAAATCCCATTGAGGGAAGACATAATCAGGTCACTTGATGAAAAAAGCATGAAAAAAGGTAGCTACTATGACAATAATTAGCCGCAGGAACTACCTCCACCTTTTCTGAAGTGAAGAAATCATGTCAATAACAGACATATTACTAAAAAACTTCAGTTTAAGGAAGTTACCATCATTCCTAACCATGAAGCCAGCACATATTCCCCTATAGATACTGGAGTGACAGACAAGAGGTAGTTTAACATGTTAAATGGAAGCAAAGGAACAAGCCGCAGCAGCAACACAATCTGCCAGACAGATTCWCACACACGAAGAAATAAACAGATAAGTTACACAAAGAAAGAAGACGGAAAAAATAAAAGAGAAACACGCACGCACACAGAGAAAGAACAATAAACAGGAGAGACAAACACACCTTAAATCCAGATCTCTGAATAGCAATTGCAACTGCTTGGAACTTGGGATAGTCTTTTAATTTGGAAATGACAAATGACCTCCCAATCTGTCAAGGCAATAGCAATATAAAAATTTGTCTAAGATTGCAAAGAGGGAAAAGAACTGATAAAAGACAATGGCTGGGAGGAGCACATAAGAAAACTATGGTTACAAGAGTAGGACACCATTATAATTTCAAGACACACTTTAATATACTTTTATCTACAAAACCTAGGCTTTATTATGAAATTATAGAGCGTACACAAGCTCCACATAATCCCCTAATAAAAGAAGTAAATTCTTACCCCTCACTCGTTCCAACAACACTCACCCTAGCCAACATTTTCCTCCACCACCTCTCCCAAAAAGGGAAAAAAAAAGAGAAAAGATTTAAAATGAATTCCAAGAGAGCTATAATAATCCACTGCCCTAGCTTGAAAATCAACTGCCAAAGCAGACTCTGAAATACTTACAGTTCGACCAAGTAGAAATGCTGCAGCAGCCCCAATTGTTGCGCCAATAGAATCAGCAACAAACCCCACAGGCAAACCAAAGAGATATCCACCACCTAGCTGAAAAAGACACAAATACATTTTAAGTCTCGTTAACAAGGGAAGGAAAAGGGATTTTTCATCAGAAATTAACCCCAAAGCACTACATTGAACCAAACAGATGAACTACACTGCCAGAAGTATACAAATTTGTGTTTATCTGTTTAATTCGAATTAAGAAATCTCAGCCTAATGATTCTCAAGACCAAAGTACTTTTGCAAACCAGTCCATTGCAAAGTTGGTGAATTTCATGTTTTAGTCTTTTTCAGAATATCCTTAGTTTCAGATACCGCCACATTAATACTCCTTCCCTTTCAAAATAAATGTTCATTTGGACAGAATTATGCATATTAAAAAAGTGCTAGTTTTTATAAAATTTTCAGCAAAATGACAATCCTAGCCTTCTTTTAATTTCTTGTAATGCTTTGACCAACACATTGAAAACAATGTTCTAAAGTTATTTAAGACTAATCAATYAGAGGTAAAATAGGAAAAAAGATATTTACTATGTTCTTGATTTCTTAAAAGGACAAGTAATTAGGGGGGGGAAAAAAAAATTTGTCCGATGGGTAGTTATTTTAAAATGGAGAGAGTAAGAAGTACCTCTTCTAGCCTCTTGCACTCCCCTTCTCCCCTCCTATAATTAAAATGAGGYTAATATCTGTAACTCTAAAATCAACTTAGACCACAAAGGTCTATAGGGTGATTGTCCCCATCAAATGAAAAAGGAAGAAAACAGGAAAGAAAGAGCTAGTGGATTTCATGAAGCGAATTTATATGTTTCTGGTTGACGAGTGTATCCTCCAGTTAAGGAAATGGAATARCAGAAAATTTCCAGCACTTATTCTYTCCGAATGGTCCATTCATTCTTGTATCCACAAAGAGAAAACTAATTATYAATATCCAAAGCAAACTAATGACAAAATATGGCAATCATTGGCATTGAAGGATTCTCTTCTTGTTTATGGCTTCCATTAGTGTAAAATTGATTAAGAGTCCTCCTATCTAAGATCGAGAGCATTCTCCACTTTAGGATCAAGAACCCTCTGTTAATGAAATCAAGATCAAAAACTTCCTGCTGAGTAGAAGATTAGGCCCCGAAATGAAGGAGCGCTACTCTAAAATGGCCTATTAATGAAGCGGAACCAGGCAAAACTCATCAATAGACAAATCCTGGATGCTCCAATGGTGGCATCTGCAAATGGAAAAAGCACTTCATGCTGCTCTTATATCTCTTTTTGGAACTTTTTTGTTCCACTGTCACTACGATCTTGCTAGTGGTAAATGTCCCTAAAATCTTGTGGGTTCAACTGGTTTTAGGTTATTGTTATTATAGCCCTTTCCATTACAAAAAGAATAAAGGGGTGCTAATATCACTCCCCCTACTTATTTTAAGGTTATTGTTTAAACTTTCTGTCTTATTCTATCCAAGAGTTGAGTACCAGAAATCAATTGCTATTAGAAACGGAKGAAGAAGTAGAAAAGGCAAATAGATCTCACAAAGCATATCGATGCAACCTACGAGAAAAAGATACCCATATATGATAATTTAATCTAAAAAAGATTGGTTTGATAAAAGCAGGAAATCCTAGATATTCTTTGATTACAGAGGAAAAYAACAGAATGAATCCTAGAAGAAAAATATAGACATCATACCGTAAGTATAGAAGCTGGAACTGCCAATACGGTCAATGGGATATATGCAACAGCCCTGCAAGTTGCAAAAGCATAAGGCCAGAAAAAGCAAATGTTACATGCTTCTCCCAAGCCATCTYGCTTGAGATGTTACCYCAGAAAATTGATGTCAATCTAGAATTGTCCTAAGCAGTAGAGACTTCTAACAAATAATGTGATAAACTCTTAGTGACCAACTCAATGTGATGCTGATGTTGTTTTCCAGAAATTCGTGCTGCCAAACCTACCAAATCTGGACAGTATTTTAAGAGGCCAAAAACATATTACCACAAAAGCTCATCTATAGAGAAGAAAAAGCATTCTGTTCAATGTAACATTCTTGAGGATCAATATGAGCATAACTTAACTAACTTTTTCTTCATTCAAATACATTAACTCCCAAAACAAGTAAAAACCAAAGCAAGGAAAAATAAAAAGGGTATCAAGCAGGATTTTTTGCCACAATGGCTGTGCAAATAGTTATAGTTACAGAAATCTTCATGCTCACTCCTCTATAGTGTAACACCTAATCTGTCAGTCTCCCTGCTTTCTATTATTGTTCCACGAAATCTTCGATAAATTTCAAATAATGCATGATAATTTCAATTTTGAGAATCAACTGGCATTGACTGTCAATGGTCAAATGTAATCTAGTAACTTAGAATTGTGAAGTCCATTATGCCATGCTTCATCAACATCAGACCAGGAAAAAAGAGGGAAAAAAATGATTATGAACAAAAATTAGTCACTAGGACTAAAATCAATAAATTGAAATTGTATTTACAAGACAAGAGGACCCCATGGACCGAGATCTCGTTCTACCCATAGTAAGAAGTCCTTCAGCATCTGCAAGAAAAATTATGTTTCAGCAACAAAAAGTTACTCCATGTYAACAAAGCAAGCAATAGAATACATCATACTTTCACGTTCCAAGCCAAATAGAACTCAATTCCATTAAAATGCTTTTTGAAACAAAAAGTTCAGAGGTCATTTTCATCAGGTCAAGTGTGGGAATAGATAATACATGATTAAGAAAATAGCCGTTGCAACAACAGATCACCATTATTAAGAACTGCTGTCCAAAGAATGGAATGATTTCGTACACACTACACAGAGGCCCATGGACATCATAACACATATCTAACTTGCCAATAGCTGTTGTAACAAMGAGTTAATATATGTGATGAACTTCGTATCTTGCAAAACATCTTATCTGGTCAGGTACAGAGTTATATACATCTCAATCAATCTAATAGTTTGGGTACATTATTTTCTGTATCAAAGACCAGCTCTTATTAGGAGGCAAATATCCCTKTGAGACCTATATCTCTAAATTTACATGTATTATCTTTTTSTCAWTTTCAGGTTTAGCATTACTTTGAAAAATAATGTGTCATGATGCCAGGTCATAGTTGACACAATGAGATGACCACCTACAAACTCTGGATATAGGATATTGTAGCTTCAAATAACATAAAATCCATTAGATTGAATGCTTAAAAACCAGAAGAGTCAAATGACTTGTATAAGATAGATAATTGAACATTTAATCGGAATGCTAAAGTTGCTTGTTTCTGTAGTTAGTCTGTGCATCTCACAAATTGCTGCTTGTTTTCGTCTTCCATTTTGCCCCTTAGTATTTGATGCTTGCTTGGCTTCACCCTTTTGTCTGACTAGTATTGAACTGAACTCAGAACTCAATGTGGCATAGAACGGATCAGATGAGAAGAAGATAGAATTCATAATGCAACCAGAAGAATGCTCATGCCAAATACAAAATAAAAAMATGCTTGATTCAAACGGAAACCAGGACAAATTAAAACATTTGATGCAAACAAGAAAGCAACAAAATAWTTTTTTTWWAAAAAAAGACACAAATTAGCCATACTATGCAATCTACTTGACGAGATGGTCAAAGATTGTGACACTGAGATAGATAAATAATCAAGACAATGCTAACTTGATTTAATTACAGTAAAGAAATACTAAAAGTAACAGAGATCACAGCAGAATATAATATAAAAAACAGTGAGAAAAATATCAAAATAGAGAAATCCAAATAGCAAATTAAACCAGAACAGATCAGAGGAAAAGAAAAATTGCAATACTCGAAGAGACACGAAAATTCATCAAATTCCAACAATTTAATGAAGACCCAGATAGCAAAACCCAACCTTTTCAACGGGAAGTGTGTAACAAGCCGTGGCAATGGCTGCAATAAGGAGCAAAAGAAGGGTGACTTTGAAGAAAGAAAACCAATTGAATTTGAACGCCATTACTGATAAAGATATCTTCTTTCGCCAAGGCCTGCACTCCTCTTCGTCTTGGTCCTCGGGATAGGATTGTTTGAATGGCAGGCGAGGCCTTAGATTTAATCCCCCTAAGTTTGCCAGATTTTCACAATTGAAAAGGAAGAAAGAATATAAAATTGAACACTGTATAATATTACCAAGTTATGGGGCAAAACTTTTGCCCATTTAACTCTGGATTTCACACACACAACATACACTATTGTCCCTGATGAATGATTCTGTGTGTGTGTGTGGGTGTCTCTGATCTAGGTAATGTAATGGGTTTTGTGTCCTTTATATTTTTATATCTTTGCGAAGACTTTCTGGTTGAGGGTTAATAGGGATTCTCTGTTTCTTTACTTCTCTTTCTTTGATCTTTCTAGCCCGCGGTAATGGTTGTTTTTCTGTAAAAGCTAAGGCCRACTCCCAAATTCCAATTCCATTTGGAGTATGAASAGAGGCACAAGRAAGKGCTRTTCTCACGCMTTAGGACCTCGACACTATTTTTCTTTTCTTTTCATTTTTCTAAGCGGATGGTTGGGATTTTATGGACATATATTGAGATAAATTCATCTCAATATTATTTTTTATTTAACTAGACAACTTTGAATTTTGAAGCTGTAAGATTAATCTAGACTCAACTCTAGTCACATTAGCAAAATTTGACTCTTATTCGAAGAGGTATCTTTAGATTGTGAGATTAATTCGAACTTTATTATAATCACATTTGTAATACATGTTTGGCTTTTACTCTCAGAAAAGGGCTTGACATAAAACTCATTCAACATGATACTCCTCACTTTGAGGTAGCAGTTAGGCTTACCAACCGTCTCGTGCTGTTAAGTTCAAAATTAAGAGTTTGAACGAGGTTAAAGTTCTTTTAATGCATTGCATATCCTTTGTACAATCCGAGCATGATTTGTATATATGCTTTAATTTGTCAATTGTTTCTTCTCTTTTATTTTAAAAGTTAAGATATATATACATATCATGTTCTAATTGATATATTACAAAATATATTAAAAAATTTAAATTCATTTAATGATATRAAAAGTGATAAATTTTTAAAGGTTTGCTCAATATTGGAAACCTCAGTGATGTCACAAGCAACTATGTAATCTATATTTATCATAATTAGATCAAAGACATATAATATACAACCTTTAATTCTATTATTAAAAAAATGGATGCAATATAAGAATCTATAGTATAGATAGTTTTAAAAGAATGGTATAGATGAAGAATTGCGATGATGATGATCCTCTTTCCTTCAAGGTTGGGATATGATCAATTGATTGATGATCTTCATTTTGAAGTTTTTAGGATGAAGATGGATCAAGAACCATGATATATCTTGATGAATGAATGAATTTTGACTACTTGTTCCKCAGCAATGGAAGAGTGATGAGRGTCACAATCAAACAAGAAAAGCTCGAGATTTGGGCTTCTGGATTCAGAAGAAAAGCCATGATATCTCTTCCATTGATATTCATTCTTAGGTGTCATGAAACTTGCTTATACCAACCTGTTTTAAGCAAAAAAGGTCCAACCATTTTGAGGTGTCSAAAACCCAAACATGACCCAATCCCAGATTATGTACAAGAAACCAGAAGGAAGCCCAGTCTAACTGAAATATCAAATTCGCAAGACTTTTTKCTTAGGTTGCAACAGACGTCCATATTTGCTGAACGAATACTTTTGTGTAATGAGCCCAGACTCAATATTTTTCCTTATCTATCTAGGACTAGGAC
>MEJB01000003.1:2993635-3005242 GCA_001752375.1 Rhazya stricta | reverse complement strand
GCCCATAGAGAGAGATATCCAGCAAAATTGCTAAGTTTAGCAGTGTGCTTGCTGGTTGCAGCAAACTACCTCGTGCATAACTCGTTAAGCAGCACATGACCAAGCATAAGGTCTACAAAGTACTGATGGCCAATCTGGCCATCCCTCCACCGCATTTTTGCAGGTGCACGGCCATAATGTACACCATCATTGGCCCTGTTATCATAGTGCCAAGGATAGGTCATATCAAAATCATCAATAACTCTGCTAACCACATTATAGTTCCTCAGCTTGTCGAGCACTACGCCATTGAAGGCCTCCATCTTATGCGGATTAAATGCCATTTTTCTAGCATAGCCACCAGTTGTCACCGTAGTCCTATATATAACTTCTGGTGGCGTCAACCCTCTCCTTTTTACTCCTTCCATTACTCCAGCCCAGAAAGTTGCAGCATAGTCTGCTCCTCTGATGAAATGGCGAATATTAGGCCAATAAACTCCATCATGTAAACCAGAATTCATTATCACAGTGTCTGGAATAAKTACTTGTGAAAAGTAACCCTTTAACAATTCTCGGTAATCTTCATTTACCAATGAGTTTAAACCCAGATAATTACTAGAATCATTCCAGTGACCATTGAAAATGCTTGTAAATCGAACTYCTTGTGCAGGATTCTTTGGGTTTGTGATATTGGTATCAAACCTTCTTGGAACGGCAGTAATTTCTCTCACATCCAAAATGAAATTAAGGATGTTACGGATGGTGTCACAATGATTTGAATCCCCCCACCAAAAAATCCAGCGATTGCTTAAACAGTTCCAGGCTTCTTCACTAGTAAACATCTTGAAGGAACAATGAGCTGAATATACCCAACCATTACTCTCCAGCAAACCCAGAGGGCCATCGCACCAAGGATGCTGGCATGGATATTGTGGTTCTTGACATCTATAGCGGCCATCATTACTAATAGGGCAGCTATCATTCTTGGCATGCCGAGTCCATCTTCCAGACCAAGCATCTCTAGAGAAATCAGACTTCTTGCATTGTGAGATTTCTGGCAATTGAGCTGAGGACTTTTGGAATTTGATTGGGATAACACGAAGAACTCTATCAAATGCAAATCTTTGAGTGGAGAACTTTAATCCCTCATAATGTCTAAAAAGTAAAATTATGGTAAGATTATAAATTCCCTCATAATCTGGGTGGACTTGGAGKACAAATGTGTAGGTTCCATTTCCCAAATCCTTAATTGGAGGCCTAGACTTCCATCTTTCACCAGAGAGATCGGTCTCAAAGTAATCACCACCTAGACAATGGGGCTTTKCAGAATCATCCAATGCTTGGAAACTAAACTGGTGGATATCTCCAGTGGACAATTCAATGCTGTCATGGCCATCCAGACCTTGGATTCGGATATCCACGGTTCTTGAATCCTTACATGGCTCACCACCTGGAGCCAACCAACCAGCAAGTAGCTTAGACGAATAATTTGGCTCTAATTCAGCTGAAACCCACTGCAGAATTGAAGGTTTAGGAGGGTCTTTGGAATGCTGGGCTTTCTGGCTGTCGGATTCTGGCAAAACTGGGTTGTCAGAATTGGAAATATTGAGTTCATTTCTAACTGAATCAGATAATGTAGGAGCAACAGCAGGAGGCAAGATTTCATGGATTTTATCCAGYAGGTTGTCATTCAGATCCTTGTGAGGTATTTCTGAATGRGGTCGAAGACGAGGAACATCYACAAAGCTTAAATTTTTAAGGTTGTGTGTCAATCTTCTTGTACTATTGAARCTCAACAAAACAAAATCTCTCTGWAAACTACCCAAAACAAGACCATCAATGCTCCAAACAACCAAAATACTAAGAAACACAGTCATCACCAGGACCTTAAACCATCCATTAACCACAGGATTAGACCTGAAAAACCATGCAAAGTTTGCAGCTTTCTCCGGCATCTGAGGAGACATCACATRACCTAAAATAAACAAAACACGACCCACAAATTCTTAAACACTGCTTTTAACTGAAACAACCGTGATGGTTGCTGACCATCACATTCCCAGGGAAAAAAAAAAAAAAAGAACAAAAAAGGAATTCTTGAGAACACAAAACAAATATATACTATGTAACTTACCGTTTAGCTCCAACAAACCACTGGAAATGGATGCATATACAAGAAACTGGAAGTTGCCAAGACTTTTCAAATCCAAAACCCTGAATTTCGCGGAAAACTGTTCCTCCTCTCTCTTTCCTGCTCCCTTGGAGTGTGTTTACATAATCTGTACAGATGGGATATGTATGGTTCTTTAAACCGCTATTTTGCAGCACAGAGAAAATTGGGAGCGAGAGGTATCAACAGTGTCTTTCCTTTTATATTAAATATAATGGAACAAAAAGCTGTAGTGCAAAACAAAAGATGCGATGGTGATAATGCAGCTAAGTTCCGATGGCCACAATGCCCTCGAGTCCAAAATGAAATTGCGATTACGTACCAATGGAACAACAGTTCACCGACAGGCAGTCAAGTACGGATGGATCAAAGGCCTTCCCCCAAATTACCCTATTAAAATGTACAACCATAGTATTTTGTAATGCATGCAGTAATTTATTATTTACTAAGTCTCGGATTTCATTTTATAAAGTTGATTTTTGAATATTTAAAATTAAAAAATTAAGGTTCAAAAATAATTGAATTTTTAAATATTAAAAATTTATTTATATACGTTCAAATATGAATATGAGTATTAAATTTTATTAAAATATTTAAAATCATTTTGAATAATGTTATTTTCATAATTTTATTATTATTGTTTTAATTATTTACATTTATATTAGAGTCATTTTGTATTAATCAACTGTCGAGGAATAAAAAATAGACAAAAAATATAGTTAGTTTTATATAATAAATTAAAATTTATTAAATTCATGCATATACACATATCAAATAATAAATCAAAATTTTATCACTTAAAATTTATTAAAGAATTTAAGAGACATTTAACATGTTTGAATATGATAATTTCTTAATCGATTCAATTCTAAAGTCAAATTTTGACTTAAGTTAGATTCTGAATAATCATTATTCGTGAATCATTTTCATTTGATCCTTTCAAAATATAATAAATTATCTTGTAAATTTAAAAGTAGATAACATTGAACCCTTTATCAATATTATCCACATTTTTTAAAAATATTTAAAATAACAATCCACATATGGCACAAATTCAATTTTTATAGAAATCATGATGTAGTCTTTTGAAAGATGGTGTTTATCATAATAAAGGGCTTGGCACAATTGGGTATTGTGGAGAATAGAGTAAAAAAAGAAAAGGGCAAAATGGTCCGAAAGGTGAATTTTGCGCGAGATCTGCAAACATTAGAGAATTTAAAATTAAAATTAGGCGGAAATTGGTGACCGTGTAAGACGGTGCGTTTTGTAGGAGCATTTCTGTCCGATTGTGGAAATATGTGCCAGGTGGACGCTGGTTTCTGCCCCCGCTCAAGGTCGACACGTGCTGTCTTTACCTTACACCTGTATTGCTAACGTTTTCAACTAAATAGACCATATTGGATTCTACTTATCTGTTATATAATACTATTTATATATATTCAACTATGAAAAAGAAGGTGGAAAATATTAAAAATATATTAAAATATCTAAAATAGTAAGTGTAAATCTTTTAATTAATTCGATCACGAAGAGGAAGGTGAATTAAGAAAATTTATTATTAAATTATTTAAAAATCTTGATTATGTTTAATTTATAATTTATCATAAGCCAATTTAACATATAAATTACCTAGTTAGTCATGGTCTGGGTTGTGTTCAGTAATGGATGGTTATGGGTGGGTGCAGGTGTAGTGAGCATCTACATGATCACATGGGTGTTTCAGCCTCAACCCCCCATGCACATGATTATCATTGTCTCTTTATCTGTCCCACCTTCTACATCATGGATGTCATCCTCATATTTATTTTTAGAAAAATCTTTCCTTTTTTATTGTTTCATCTCTCACCTAAATGTGGAGCTTTATGATAAATATCGATAATTAATAAATTATATTCGATTTAGTAATAAGAAATTATGAAAAAATTATTATACGATAAATATCAATTTTTTTTAAAACTTTCATATTACCACTTGACCTTTTTAATCCATAGATTGGATATAATTTTTACTTCCTCTGCAAATTAAAACCCACCTATCATAAATCTAGATATGACCAAGCTTGGTAAGGTGCTACTGTTTATGCCTTGATGCACCTGATAAGAGATTTGAGAACCACTTGAGCTCTAACTCATTTTTGTTAAGTTTATCATTGGGCTCAATTTGATAACTTAGTTCAATATTTGAATGCTCAGACTAATTGTTTTTTTTTTTTAAGTTTTTACATTTTTGTTAATCTGTTTGATTTTGTTAAGATAGATCCAATTACATTTTGATTCAGATTTTAGAGAATGAATCATCATATGATGGATCTGCAAATGAGTTCGCCTTTGAACTTTGTGTCGTACCCAACATTAATAATTAGGTTCTCTTTGGAAACTTCTGGAACCCCTTTTTACTGCTCTTCCATCAAAATGTGTCAGCCGAGCTTCAAGTCTCACCCGTAGGGACGATCCAGTTTTTATAATTCTTCTTGTACATATACAAATCTAAATATAATATGTATATATTTTTTATATACATGATAGAATCTTAAAATATAATAAGAAAATATCATATTAGACACTTATTCATCTGATGGAGTGAGTAGAGAAATAAGAATTATTCAACGGACGAATAACTGCATTCAGCTCTAAGAGAGAGTGACGTTAGGAGCACGGCAAAGGATCAAGTTTAATACTTGACGTTTGCCTCATTTCAAGATTTGTGATCAATGCATTGCAGCAGGGTTGTTGATAACATTTTTGCAGCAATGTTTTATAGAACACACACCCATGTCAAGTTGTGCTTGGGAAACTCATCATACGAGGAACACCATGGGCAATGTGGTACTATTACTATTTCTTCTTCTACTTTAATGCTCAAGCTGTTCTGAAGAAACGTCTTAACAATATTCTAGTCCTCAGGTCCCTTCAAGGAGGCACCTCACCAGTCACCATTGCATAATAAGGAAAATGTGATAGAATTTTCAATTCCACTTTAATGTAGAAACCTTTTCAGTATCATCTAAACCAAGACTACAACAACATGATTGTGAAGTTTACTCACTGTAATGTACACAAGTACAAGGGGAAAAAAACAAAAATTACACAAGGATGAACAATCTGCCTGAATATAATTATCAAATACAAAATGAGGTAAAACTATTGGTAAAGCACCGAAAGTTCAGAAGGGCACATAATTAACTCCATGGGTTCATCCCATCCTTTTGGTCCATCTCTTTTTAACAAAATCTACTATTGCCCTGGACCGGCCTTCCTGACCTCGGTTAGAAAAGAGAATGGTTTCCCCCAATTCAACTTCAACCTTTTCTGCACCGCCCAAGGGGCTCTGCATAATCTGATAAGTTTGAAGGACAGCCATAATTGAAATGGAGTCAGAACAACCACAAATTCTATATGAACAAATGAAAGATATACAACGCTGCAATTAACCATGAAGCATCTCCTAAAAGCGAAATCAGAAGGACAACTTCGAAAAGGTTATATTCTTGCCCTGCTCAACCAAATGCTTTTCCCTTGTCAACGTATTCTGGGGACATATTCAATCAGCCATCGAAAAAAATAACCTGCATAGACAAATGTTATGTAGAAGTCTTAGCCTTCAAGAACTAAGAGAGGGGATGGCATCTTTATGCAGTTAGAAGGCAAACAAGAGATGAGATAATAGACACATCAAACCAGCCCAACCTGCATCAACCATTGAAGCCAAACCTAGTTTGTGTGAAATGTGCCTTGTAGAGAGCAATTTATACTGGGCAAGAACTAAGCTGGAAATTGAATTCTCTTCAAATTGGCATAGAGAAATTAGTAATGAGGCTTTGGCACATGGATAATGAAAGCAATCTCCTACCTGACAAGGCGTATTAGACATGTGTCCCAAGTCTTTGTTATCAGCCGAATCCTTCACTTAGGTCAGAAACTAAACAAGTCATCGTCACCATTATATGAACAATAGCGGTGATATCTTGGGCACCAAGTATTTCCGTATTTAGCTAAGAAAATAAAAATCGAATATATATTTAAAAAAAACAAAAAAAGAACGTAAACAACATAACATGCAAGAACTTGTCATTCCTTGCACTAGCACCACTTTTCCCTGGCGTGCGTGCTCCGACAAAGGTATTTTACAATTGATAATCTACAGTTTACCAATACAACAGAATTTTAAGCACTATATTTCTGATGTATTACAARCACATCCAAAATAGCATTTCAAGTGCCAAAGTGAATGCAGTTAGAAACTAAGATATGTCAAATACAATTGCCAATGCAAAATGTTGATTTACAGAACATTCAGGAAATMTAAATAGATCAGTTTACGGAGTCCAGAGTGCCCATCTCTGCACTGGACTTTGAACCCAACAAGATACACGGAATATCCCCTAAATTGCAAAACGGTTATGGTAGGGGGGAGAGAGAGAGAGAGAAGAGACAAAACGGTTATGGTAGGGGGGAGAGAGAGAGAGAGAAGAGACAAAACGGTTATGGTAGGGGGGAGAGAGAGAGAGAGAGAAGAGACAATGTGATTTTTAGTCAAGAGCTCACCTATAGGCAGTTATAGGGACACCATGGCTTGCTTCCCTGGGCATTAACTCTGAACTTCGACCTTCACTTATCATTTTGGAAGCCAAATCAATCAAGGAAGCTGTTTGAGGAAGAGTTGCATTGTATTCTCGATCACTAACTGGTGCCTGAACAGCCAATCAAGATTGTATTACAAAAGGACCAACACAATTTAACCACTCACAACCAAATCTAGCAGAATAAGAGAAGTAGAAATCTGAACATACACATTGAGAGGCGTCACCCAAAACTAAATTTGAAGAAGCATTTTACCTGTAAAATGACTGCACGGACTGCTCTGGAGCATGCAGCATTTGTACGCATGTAATAAACGATATCCTGTATGATAACAAGTGAGACACTTGACTGTTTCATAGTTCAGATGSTCTTTGTCATGCACGTTAGTTAAAAGATGAATAATATAGGTAATCACCTGACAGCCGGTACTGTGACCAAGTAGTACCACACCTTCAGAATCTTCTTTGTTTATCAAGTAACTTATTAACTGATCAAGCTCCATAGCATCCTTCAAAATGAAAAAGGATATAAGAGATAAAACCAAGAAGAGTGAGAAAAGAATCACTTAAAAACCTGAACATGCTAGTACCAATATAATAAGTCATTCTCCCATGGCACTATGAACTTAAAAGTCATGAGCAGTAGATATCCACAAGGATGAATTGCTTAAGGACAGTTATATTATATCACAACATAGACCACAATGAAGAATTTGCAAGTGCCAGCTAATTACTTTGGAAAAGATAAATGGTTTCGTGGAACAGAAACTGCTCATTTTGCCAATTTACAGTAGACAAGCAACAACCATAGGATAAAGCCCATGGAAATTGAAGTCTTGCAGGGATATAGACCTTGGGTTAAGCAACTACAAGTTTGCACCTATGAAGAAAGCAAGTACAGTGTTGATACTTATTCTTTGGCATGAAAATGATAAATCAAGCAAAAGGACATATAATTGGCACATATYTAGCCATAACAAAATGTTGATTGATGAAATCTTAAGAGAAATATGAGTGAAGAATTAGTTACTTGCTGCAGACTCGATGTGCCATATCCACTATATGAAGATGAAAGCAGAAACTGAACTAGCGACCATTTCTCTTTGTCCAAGGCAATAGCTAAAGGCTGCAGATATCTGTAAACTCAAGTGATCTACTTCAGGAGCTACAACTAGAGTATTAGACATGCATAGACAAATGTCACTTTCACACGGTCCACAAAGAAACCACTGTTCTGCGGATGCTTCATGTTTGATCATTAAAGAGGAAAGATGAACCAAACATGATTTAAAACAATATGCTACACAACCAAGTTGGACACCAGTAAACAAATACTACAAACTAAGCAGGCAAGCTATGTTAAGAATACTCCAAAATGTAGAGATAAACAAGTGAACTTTCAAAAAATTTTGGCAGAAAGTAAGACATTTCTGCATACTCTTACTAAAAATGCCCTAAAATATKCATCAACACTGTCAGTATTAATTCAACAGTTCTACCAAAATCATCCACAGCCATTAATCCATCAAACCAATTTCATGATCCTTCCAGTAGGTACATTGCTTTTCAAAATCAGAAATTTTAACCAACTACACTCTAATCGCGTTACTGGATTATTACTATGATAGCTCATCTAAATGCTCTGAACCAAGTTAGTCCTCCTATTCAAAAGGTTCCTCRATTTAGTCGAATAAAAAGTATGACTATATTTGCGTTCCTCCTTTAAGAAGATAACCAAGTTCATCTATGTCATCATACTTTTTACTTAAGACTTTTCCAATTGACCTTACCTGGGAAACTGTTTAATATCCAGTTATTATAGAAGCATTTCCCATCTAAAGAAAGGAAGTGGTAAAACAAAAAAAAAACAAATTAGATCAGAAACCAAAAATAAAATAAAATAAAAGATGAAATGCTTATTTAAGAAGCCAGTTGAATTCATGGATTGGTTAACRCTCCTTCAGAATGCAACTAAGAGAATTCTTGAAGCAGAACAGAATTCAATTAAGAGGTTCTATATAGGAAAATAATCATGTTTGTCACAAGAAATTCCTGATTTTAAGRTAACTCAAATAGCTCTTTCAACATTAAAATGACAAGTAACCTCTGAGCATGAGACACCAGAATAGTCTTTTTATACACTTGAAACAATTTCTGTTCTTTTATAGATTGTTCCTCTGGTCCATGGGGCACCAGGGTTTCTGAAAATGAAAATCAAGTAGAGAAGTTTTATACACCTTCAACATTACAATGACAAGTAAATTCTGAGCATAAGACATCGGAGTACTCTTCTTATACACTTGAAAAAATTTGGACTATTCTTTTATAGATTGTTCTTCTGGTCCATGGGGCACCAGGGTTTCAGAAAATGGAAATCAAGTAGAGAAGTTTTTGTCAGGAAAAGGATAAGTACTTCTAACTTTGTTCAATGGTCKTTTCAAAAAGTGAAATACACACCAGAWATTACACTGTCACATTAAATATAACCTAAAATAGGGAGAAACAAGAAGCTRGGAACTTCAAACAGTGGAAACGYGTTTATATACTATAGTATCAGAGACRAGAGAACCTACTCAGTAGCCAGAAATCCATCCGTTAATCCACCAATAAAAATGACTTGTTGTTTATAATCACCTGTTTTAAAGGCAACCTGCAGCAATAATAAAAGTATCATAGCATCATGTCTCTTAACTTATGGGCATTACAAAAAGAAAAGCAGATCTGAAAAATGAAGCAATCTCAGAACGTGATACTACAAACTAGACGAAAGCAACTAATTTGAAAACAATATTACATAACTAAAGGTGGGCAATCAATTAGGAGACCAGACCAATATGTTATTGCATTTCAGAGTCAATATCTCTTTTAAGACTAGACCATGTAACATTATTCGATGTGGAAATAGAAAGGAAATTTGAAACTGACCCAATTCAACTGCCTCAATTGGATGCATATGATTGGGAACTATTAAATGATCCATAAAACCATCTATCTAGACTTAAGTCTTAGTTTAGTTGATATTGAAATGACCACCAAATGATCATACCTTGCTAATGAAAAACAAATTTAATACCATCCAAGTCAAATTTCCATAAGCTTAGATTTGTCTCAGGGTAATATTTGTATAAAGCTAAACTAACTAATGAACTATAATGGTTGAGCCAAAAAAAGGAAAAGAAAAGGAATCCGACTCTATACTAGCTATACTGATAGATTTTATGCTAATGCATCAGTATAGAATTATATCCTACCTTTAGATTTTCAAGACCACCCTTCATTTTGGCAGATTAAGACAAACAAAAGGCCAAAAAATGACACAGTACATACCTAGAGTCCCTATCTTTGAAAAGGTAAGAATTTAATTCAGTAGCTTCAGGTCACCAGAAGGAAAAATATGAGGTGGAGATTTTTAAATTTGAAGCAAATAACTTTCCTTTTGAAAATCTAATTAAGGTGGTTATATGTCCATCATTCTAGGAACCATATAAGATTAGATTGATATTTGTCTATTTGCATCATGATTACTTGCTAATCCATAAAGTTGATATTTTTTTATCTCAAAGGTTTGGTGAGCAATATATCTAGAGTGAATTTTATCATCTTCTGTGCTATTATAAAAATCGGACAATTGTTCCACACTGGTTTTACCTTTGGCTTGGATTACGACTCAAACATTATATTCACTAACATAATAAATGCAGTGAAATCTCTAATTTCCCTTCCCAAAGACATACCACTCAAGAAACATAAAATTACTAAGACTACCAGACAATTAGGATTGAGCCTCATTGCCTCTAATGTTTGGTCAACCCAATAAAAAAAAAAATAAAACATACTAATGATGATTAATGTTTTTTCTGTCTCGAAAGATATCAGCTCATTAAAACGCATGGTTAGTAGCATTCTTTTTGACACAAAACAACTAATGTAAGGTGAACTTCTACAAACAAATACTTTCATGGCAAGCAGAATATGGCAATGCCGTTTCTGAAACCGAATTCTCTTAAAAAAACAGATCAACCTTCAAATTTCAGCTTAAAAGCCCCCTTCTTGTGAGTGAGGTTTAAATTTTCTTAATCCTAAGCAGGGCTCTTTATTAATAATCTGAAGTCGCAATCATTTTCAATCAACGTAATCAAATCGAAATATACTGCCAAAATCAAGCAAGAAAACAATGAATAAGAGGCAAGAACATGATAAAAACAATCCATTAACAAAGGCAAGAGAGAGAAAATGAAATCCGATCATGACACATTACGAAAAATAAACTAAATCAAAACATTTATCACAGACCTGAATTGATTTAGGACCGTACTTGAACATGGCACCGCAGAGCTGATTTCTCTTATTAACTGGCTCGCTGAAGTCACCGCTAGCAACGGCTGAGGACGTGACGGAGGAACTATTGGGCATCTTCACACTGCCAGAGCGGCCACGGACAATGCTGGATAACCAAGAAGGCGATGACAACGGGGAAGATGATGAAGTAGRGGTGGATGAAAGAGAAGACGAAGATGAGAGATTCATTGCAGACGATTTAAAGACTATCTTGATTATTGATTTGGAAGATTTATCAATTCCATTACTATTTGCATGGAAAATTCTTTAGGGTTCTTAATATATTCTCAATGATTTACGAAGACTGTGATAGAGAAGTATAGTTCTTGGCTTGTCCGTTCAACGAAGGAAACTGAGAACCCAATGACGATTGTGGGTATTATTGTCATTTTCGCAGAGCTAAATTCGGTATATTCTTTTATGCAATGCTTTTCTGAAAAACATTATTTAAAATAAGATAAAATGTAACAATGTTGTGGATCTTTCAATATGCCTTTCTAATATATTTCTAATGTATTTTCACACATCAATCAAAACATCA